>CM046818.1:5137527-5330027 GCA_025617385.1 Murraya koenigii | reverse complement strand
ACCCGATTAATAGATAAGAACACATTCCAACCAATTCCCAAAAAATATAAATTTGTATGAAATTCGAACTTGTAACCAATCCTAACATTGAAGCATTAAAAAAACTCATATAAGCAAAAAATCTCAAATATCCTTGATCATGAGACATATAATTGTCACTATAAATAAGAACCTGAATTCCAACTGTAGTGATTAATATTGACATAATGGAAGTAAGTGGATCAATAAAGTATCCGAACTCGAAAGAAAAATCACTAGTGATGGTCCAAGACCTTAGGAATTGATAGATCGAAGTTCTATCTATTTGCTCAATAGATAGATCGATCGAAAAAATCATAACTATACTTAACAATAAAATACTAATAAAAGCCCACATACGGCGAAGATGTTTTGTTGCGGTCGGAAAAAATAGAAGTCCCACTCCTATTAACATAGGGACTGGAAGTGGAACTAAAGGTATGAGCCAGGAATATTGATATGTCTGTTCCATAAAATCAATAAAGTAATAATAATTTTTTTTATTCTTATTCTTAATTCCGTGTTTCTGATTCGCCGGTTCTTATCTCTTTTCAAGGGATTAATAAAAAAATCAAGGTATTAAAAAAAAAACGTAAATCAAATTTTCTTTTGCTATTCATCAAATTTGCTTTTGCTATTCATAGTTATTTTGAATCTTTCCCAACAACTTAAAAAAAAAAAAATGAAAAGTTAAAAGCAATCAAATGTTCTAACTAAGCTACTAGGCAAAAATAAATAATTATTTTATACTTTATACTACGTAAGATTTTTAGTAAGATAGAGCAAATTAAAACTTCACTTATTATTCCCTACTTACACTAATTTATGTCCATAGATCAAGACGAAAGAATTACACAAAATTAAGTTTGATATAAATCAGAGGCTGACCCCTATCGTTCCCCAATAAAATACGAATTTGTTTGTTTATTCTTTGTTTATTCACAACCATTAACCCGTTCATCTTGGCACGTATTGATTGTCTACTATTATAATAAAAGACATTTAATAACCAATTACTAGACAAAAACGATTGGGTAGCTAAAACCTGTTCGATGTATTTTTCCTGGATAAATGTAGCATGCCGAAAATAGACAGAGATAAGGACGGAGGGGCTTTTTCTTTTTTTTTTTTTTTTATCAACTTCAACCAATTCTATTTCTGTTATATGGCACAATCCGCCCTATAGATATCGATTTGAATAGGTATATAAGGGTGCCGCCAATAACTCCGGAATACGAATTACTTTATTCTCCAATATTTAGGGAATAGAAATTGAAAAATCCCTTATTCTAGTTATTTTTTGTTCTAGTAAGATTTTATGCCATTTTTGCATATTTATATTTATTTTTTCTATTTATTTATTTTTTCTAAATGTAGTTGGTGTAGAGAAAAAAGAAACAGATAATGAAATGAACCGTAAAACTCAAAAATGATTTGTTTTAACAATAGATGTCTTTCACATCTAATTTGATCAATGAATAACCTTTTATTTTTTGAATGGCAGTTCCAAAAAAACGTACTTCTATATTAGAAAAACGTATTCGTAAAAATCTTTGGAAAAAAAGGGGGTATTGGGCAGCGTTGAAGGCTTTTTCGTTAGCAAAATCCCTTGCTACTGGTAATTCAAAAAGTTTTTTGTACAACAAATAAATAATAAAAGATTGAAATAATCTGAATCCCCCGGACTCAAAAATGAGTTAATTGTGTTTCGAATTTATACTATTGAATTTATAAAATCGAAAAAGGTAAGTAAACATCCCCTTTGTAATGTTTTGAACCAATTGATTTGTCTACTGAATTCGAAAATAAATAAATAAAAAAAGAAAGAAACCTTTTTTTTGAGTTGTTCCCTATAGTGAAGTTAGAACTATTTAGTTACAGCCGTTACAACGGTTCTAGTTTAGCAAAGAAGAAACGATGGAAGTTAAGTTAAATAAAACTGATGAAACCTTAAATAATTAAATAAAACAACAAAAAAAGGGGCGGAATCTTTAAATCGCCCTTTTAATTTTTTTTTTTTTTGTAAAGTAAGCATTCAAATTGATGAATAAAAATCCATTGAAATAGACTCTTTCCATCTCGACGATTGACTAATAATCGGTTATTATGATTTCGAGCAAGTCGCTATGGTGAAATCGGTAGACACGCTGCTCTTAGGAAGCAGTGCTAGAGCATCTCGGTTCGAGTCCGAGTGGCGGCATCGCTTCTTTATCTTTACTTTAAAAGGATATAAAAAAAAGTGCTCTAAGGAATTTAATTTATGATTTCCATTCTGGATATTTGAGGTATTCTCGCTTTTCATTTTTTTTTTATGATCTTTTCAACTTTAGAGCGTATATTAACGCATATATCCTTTTCGGTCGTTTCAATTGGAATTCCAATTTATTTAATAACCTTCTTAGTTGATGAAATCAGAGGGCTATATGCTTCATCAGAAAGGGGTATGACAGCTACCGCTTTCGTCTAACAGATTATTAATCACCCGTTAGGTTTACTCGAGACATTTCCCATTAAGTGATTTATATGAATCATTAATCTTTCTTTCATGGAGTTTATCTATTATTCATAGAATTTTTGATTTTAAAAATAATCAAAATAATTTAAGCGCTATAACGGCACCGAGTGCTTTTTTTACCCAAGGCTTTGCGACTTCGGGTTTTTTAACCAAAATGCATCAATCCGGAATATTGGTACCCGCCTCCAAGTCCAGTGGTTAATGATGCACGTAAGTATGATGGTATTGGGATATGCAGCTCTCTTATGTGGATCATTATTATCCACGGCTCTTCCGGTCATTACATTTCGAAAAGTGATAAGAATTTTTTGAAAAGAAAAAAAATCAATGTAAATGGGTCTTTTGTTTCAGTGAAATCCAATACATGAACGAAAAAGAGAATGTTTTCCTAAATACTTTTTCCGCTAGAAATTATTACAGGTATCAAGTGATTCAACAATTGGATCGTTGGAGTTATCGTATTATTAGTTTAGGATTTATCTTTTAACCACGTAGATTCTTTCGGGAGCAGTATGGGTTAATGAGGCGTGGGGTCTTATTGGAATTGGGATCCAAAAGAAACTTGGGCATTTATTACTTGGACGATATTCGGATTTATTTACATACTCGAACAAATACAAAATGGGAAGGCGTAAATTCCTCAATTGTGGCTTCTATGGGCTTTCTTCTAATTTGGATATGCTATTTCGAGTCAATCTATTAGGAATAGGGTTACATAGTTATGGTTCATTTAATTAACACCTATTTGAATTGAAGATGAAGAAAGGAAAGGGCTTGATGAATACAAACATAGGACAGCGCGGAGATCGAAACGAAACTTGGTGTTAGTGTAAGATGAAGATGCCGAGAACCTTTTGAATCAAGCCAAGAAGTGCGGCGATTCAAAAGGTTCTTACAAATGCCCTTGGCGGTTGGTCACAATTTAATTTCAATTTTTTTACTCTTTTTTTTTTATTTAACTTAAACTTAACTTAAGAGAAGAAATTATTTAACTTAAACTTAACTTAAGAGAAGAAAAAGGATTTCTTTGTTCATTGGATAACGAACTCTTTTTAAAATAACGGATTTCTTTTTATTTTTTTTAGTCATGAAAACTATCTACAAAAAAAAATTAGATATAATAGCTTCGGCCTTGTCCGCTGATAGTGAGAGAACGAAATCGGATAAATACCAATACCTATTACGGGTAGAAGAATCGAGATCAAAACAAATAACTCCCGTGGTCCGGAATCAAAAAATAAGCGTTTGGGGCAGTAAATAGCTTGTACCCATAGAACATTTGCCGTAACATAGATAATGAATAAATAGGAGTTAATATCATTCCAATTGCCATTACAAAAGAGATTACTATTTTGGTATTAAAAAATTTTTGGCTGGAAATTATTCCAAAAATAATATCAATTCGGCAACAAAATCACTCATGCCGGTAATGCAAGGGAGGCCATCGATAAGATACTCGAATAGCGTGAAGATCTTTGAATTGGTATAGCGAGTCCGCCCATTTCGTCTAGATAAGCAAAACGTATTCTATCATAACTCGTTCCCGCCAAGAAAAAAGTGCAGCACTAATAAACCCATGAGAAATTATTTGTAAAACGGCTCCGTTGAGACCAGATCGGTTATCGAGCCAATTCCTAGAATTATGAAACCCATATGGGATACAGAGGAATAGGCTATTCTTTTTTTTAAATTCCGTTGTCCGGGAGATGTTGAAGCTGCATAAATTATTTGCACGGTACCTGCTATCATGAACCAGGGGGAAAATATAGAATGGGCGTGCGGTAATAGTTCCATATTGATTCGAATCAACCCATATGCTCCCATTTTTAATAAGATTCCGGCTAGAAGCATACAAGCATCTGTAATGTGCTCTCCGTGGGTGTCTGGTAACCACGTATGGAAGGGTATAATCGGCAATTTGACAGCAAAAGCAATAAAAAATCCAATATAGAATAATATTTCCAATGCCACAGGATACGACTGATTAACTAATGTTTCCAATTTAATGTTGGTTCATTGGAACCATATAAACCGATACCTAAAACTCCTATTAAAAGAAAACGGAGCCTCCTACCGTGTACAAAATAAATTTTGTGGCTGAATAAAGCCGCTTCTTTCCACCCCACCGGCCGAAGTAGATAAACGGAATTAATTCTAATTCCCACATGATGAAAAAAAGTAAAAGGTCCCGAGAAGAAAATGATCCTATTTGACCGCTGTACATCGCTAACATCGTGAAGTGGAATAGTCGGGAATTCCGAGTCACCGGCCGAGCCGCTAAAGTAGCTAAAGTGGTGATAAATCCCGTCAAGAAAATGGGTCCTATGGAAAGTCCATCTATTCTCAATCGCCAGTCAAACTCAAAAAGTGATCCATTGATAATCCTCTCGCCAGCTGGATTAACTGGATCGTCCAGTTGGAAATTATAACAGAATGCATAGGTAATTAGAAGGAGTTCTAAGACACATATATATATTGTATATCCTCTAGTCACCTTATTTCCTCGATGAGGGAGAAAAAAAATTAAAGAACCCGCGGCTATCGGAAAAACTACAATTAGTGTTAACCAAGGAAAATAATTCGTGGTAAAGACAAGATACACTTGGCCCAGAAAAACCCGTGCTCGAAAATCAAATATATTCGTATTTTTTTTGTCTTTTTCGAGTACGGGTTTTTGTCGGTAATCGGTAAAAAAAAAAAAAACTGTATTCAAAACGGATTCAAGTGGGTTTTTCGGGAACGTATCAATAAGCTAGACCCATGCTTCGGGTTGTTTCATGCCATAAATAAACTCGAACACTCAAGAAATCCGTTGGACAGGCGGATTCACATCGCTTACAACCAACACAGTCCTCCGTTCTTGGAGCGAAGCAATTTGCTTTGCTTTACATCCGTCCCAAGGTATCATTTCTAATACATCCGTGGGGCAAGCTCGTACACATTGAGTACACCCTATACATGTATCATAAATCTTTACTGAATGTGACATTGGATTTATCTATTTTTGTTTTGAACTTTTTCATTTTCGATCTAGTCAATTTAGAAATGTCATAGTTAAACACCGGATGAATCAATGATTTACCGAATTTTGCTAATTAATCCACTTCTGGATCAAGGGAACAAAGATACTTTGATTTCTTCCAGTTTCACAAAAGGATTGAGATTAGGACATATTATATATCCTAAATTTAATTTCTGAATATTATGATTTAAATAAAAATACTACTTATTCAACAAAGTCGATTGATTGATACGCGTCGATTTTCTGTTACGATAAATTGACGAAACAATAGCTGGTCCGATAGCTGCTTCAGCGGCTGCAATAGCTATAACAAAAATTGAAAAAATCTCTCCTTTTAATTGTCGACTATCAAAAAAATCAGAGAATGTTATGAAATTTATATTAACTGCATTTAGTATAAGTTCAAGACACATCAGGGCCCGAACCATATTTCGGCTCGTAATCAATCCATAGATACCAATCGAAAATAAATAGGCACTCAAAACAAGTACATGCTCGAGCATCATTAACCAACTCCGTAAAAATTTCGATTCATTTCAATCTGAACAATAATGCAAGTGATTTGGTTGCTTAGAATATACCAGGTACGGAACAAAAGAATCTATTTGGTAATCGATCGAATAAAAATAAAATAAAATAAAAAATCGATTTTGATTTTCTATTGATCCGTGAATATTATTCAACTATACTTTACAAGAATTTAAGGAAAATGAATGTGATAACACATAAAAAAGTAGAATTGGGATTGCTGTTCCTAGTTATAAAGATTTGTTATTGACGCGCCACGGCAATTGCACCTATCAAAGCAACTAACAGAATTATTGAAACGAGTTCAAATGGAAGAAAAAAGTCTGTTGATAAATGAATTCCAATTTGTTGACTATTACTTATCAAATCTTGTTCAATAATCTGGTTGGCTCGTGTAGTCCAAATAATCCCGTACCACGACGTATCTAGAATAGTAGTGATTAGCGAAAAAAAAATACTTGTACAAACTAGGGAAGTAAGACCGTCGCCAATAGTCCAAAGATTCAACTTAAAATCGTTAGAATAGTCTGAGCCATTCATGAACATTACAACAAATACGATTAAAACATTTACAGCTCCCACGTAAATAAGGAGTTGCATGGCAGCTACAAAATGGGAATTTGATAGAATATAGAATAATGATATACAAACAAGAACCAATCCCAAGGAAAAGGCAGAATCAATTGGGTTGGTAAATAATACCACTCCCAGACCTCCTAATATAAGACCCGATCCCAGAAAAACTAAAAGAAAATCGTGTATTGGTCCGAGCAAATCCATTATATTAAAATAGGGATAAATAAATCGAAATCTTTTTCATGACCTTATTGAGCCGACCAGGAAAAATTTTTTATGAGACATTCTCAATTACAATTCAATGAAATTCTAATCTACTAAGTGGGAATTGATATTGATGCGGATACAGTTCTGGATAAATTTCGTTCTTTTCGTTATTCTAAATGGCAATTTGAAATCGAAGCTATATAGTTCGAAAAGCTTCGTCTATATATTATTTCATTTCAATACAAATTTAGTTGTACTTCTCATCAACCAATCAAAAGTTGGGATTGGGAGTTATTGACCAAGCAAAAAAACAACCTTATCCCTTTATACCAACTATACCAAAACTGAACCTTAGTAATTCGAAATTAAAAAGGTTTAGACGTTTTTTCGTTGAGGCGAATTCAAGACTGTTCGAATTGTAAAATCGTCAATTGCTGACATTGGTAAACAACCTAAAGCAATTTGATTATAATTCAAGTCGTGACGGTCGTAAATAGCAAGTTCATATTCTTCAGTCATTGATAAACAATTTGTTGGACAATACTCAACGCAGTTACCACAAAAAATACAAATTCCAAAATCAATACTGTAATTAAGCAATCGTTTCTTTCGAATATCCGTTTCAAATTTCCAATCAACAACAGGCAGATCTATAGGACATACCCGAACGCATACTTCACAAGCAATACATTTATCAAATTCAAAATGGATTCGACCGCGAAAACGCTCCGATGTGATTAATTTTTCATAAGGATATTGAATAGTTACAGGTAAACGATTTGCTTGGGATAAAGTAATCATGAAACTTTGACCAATGTACCTTGCAGCTCGTATTGTTTGTTGACCATAATTCATGAAACCGGTTACCATAGGGAACATATTATGAATATCTCTGAATAGTGTGAGTGTGAGTTTATTTCTTTCTCTTGTTTGAGAGAAGTAGCAAATATTGTATTCCTTTTTTTCTTTATAGCGAAAGGAGTTGGGACGAAGTTGTTAATAATAAATTACCGAGAGAATTAGGTAAAAGAAATTTCCAGCCAAGATTTAATAGTTTGTCCATTCTTAGTCTCGGTAAAGTCCACCTTGTTGTAATAGAAATGAACAAGAACAAATAAGTTTTAGCTAATGTAATAAAGATACCAATTGTCGTCCCAAAGATTCCATCCGCTTTATTTATTTCAACTAGCCCGGGAACAAATATGTATGGAATGGAAAGATTCGAACCTCCCAAGTAAAGAACTGTGATAAATAATGAGGAAACTAATAGATTTAAATAGGAAGCAACGTAAAATAAACCAAATTTGATTCCGGAATATTCGGTTTGATAGCCGGCTACTAATTCTTCTTCCGCTTCGGTAAATAAAAGGTAATCTCTCGCATTCCGCTAGGGAAGAAATTATAAAAACGATAAACCCTATAGGTTGACGCCACAAATCCCACCCCCAAAACCATATTTTGATCATGCGCCCAACTATATCAACTCAGTACTTAAACCGCTCGATAATCATAGTCGGTGGTAACATTACGGCTTCGCTGATGCGCTTTTCCCGCTGCCTCAACAAGTGCTTCAAACTTTCAACAAGGCTTCCAAGCCGCCGAGCAGGATCTGTCTCAAGCCTTCGCCGCAGATTCAAACAAAGGCCTCCAAACAGCTGAAGCAGGACTCGTTCGAACCTTCCGCCGTGGATTCAAACAAGTGTCTCGATCCTTCCGCCGCGATAAGCTCGAGCAGGATTACCCCTTCGTCCCTGCTCACTGCCTTCTTCGTAATCTGAGATCTCCCGAACTCAGCATCACAGAAAATCGGGTCGTGGGTCGCCGGCGTGTCCCACGAAACCCTCCGACGCCAAGTCAAGAATTGGGTTTATCTTTTGGTATCTCCTTAGTGAGGGAGACTCGAAAGATGAAAGGGTATTATTTCGCCTTTTGGATAAGTACGGTGTTTTCGTAAAATCAAACGAGAGAGATTTGAAAAGCAAGAACCCGCTTGAGCTCATGCATCCTTTCGTGAATCAAAATTGCCGACCTTTCTCTCGAATTAGAAAGTCCCAACCCTTGTAACGCTCCTTCGCTTCCTTTTATACTCCATTTTTCCCGCCTTTTCCTTTCCAGTCCGCCCACTCCCACGCTAGTGGTATCCGGGTCCCCCGACAACCGGGTTCGCTGAATATTCCTAGTGGATGAGCTACCGTCCCCTTAACCCGATTCACGTGGCTGATCACCATGCCTGCAAGTGCGCTAGGAATGATGACACCTGAGGCATGTGCCTACCACCCAAGCAATGAGATCACCAAAGACACCACGTGGGATCCCACCATACATTAAAAGCGTGCCGTGATTCCGAGAAAACGGATCGGGTCGCCTCGGCCTGGCCTTGCCCACCGTGCTCATGGATCTCGCGAAAGTGAGAGATGTGCCTGGCCTCGACCTTGACCAGCCTTTAACCCGAGGGACGACCTCGAGCAGTGAAAGGAGTGCTCTGGCCTCGACCTTGACCAGCCTTTTAACCCGGACGACCTCGAGCATGCGACTGGAGTGCTCTGGGCTCGAGTAGCCATGAATCTCTCGACCTTGACCATCTTCGACCGTAAGGGATGCTCGTGCTAGTCCGTCCCTGGGTGTTTTACTCGAGCCTGAGAGGCTTCGAGGGCCTCGTCTGATATTTACCCAAACACCAACTTCCCGCTCTAGTCTTTCGAGCGAAGCGAGACAAGACTCGAAACTCAAGAATGACGGGCCTAACTCATGGACTTTTACGCTCCCCATGTTTCACTGTTGTCTCCCACTTAGGCTTGGGACCCGCCTTGATCGCCAAGGATTTCTTCTGAACTTCGCCGGCCTCCAATCAAACAGCTTCTTCCGCACAATCCCGCCGGCCCTTCGAACTTCGCCGGGTCCGCAATCGACGCAGTGTGACACCGTCCCTCCGGGACTTCGCAGGAGTTCTTCGGATCTTCCGCTGACCCGCAATCGGTCGAGGCGTGTTCGTCGCTACCCTTCCTCGGCCCGCAATCGACCGAGGTGTCTTCTCGTCATACTCCCCGCCGAGCCCTTCTCGAACATCCGCCGGCCTTTCAATCGACACAAGTGTGACACCGCCCCGCTGACTTCGCCGAGGAGTTCTTCGGATCTCCCGCTGACCTCGCAATCGACCGAGGTGTCTTCATCACTACTTCCCGCCGGCCCGCACTGACCCAAGCGTGGCACCGCCCCGCTGAGACTTCCGCCAAGGAGTTCTTCTTGATCTTCCGCCCGGCCTTTAATTGACCCAACGCCTTCGAATCTCTACTCCCGCCGGGCCCGCAATCGACCCAAGCTGCCTTCTTGTTATACTCCCGCCGGCCCGCACTCGACCCAAGCTTGGCACCGTCCCGCCTAATGACTTATGCTTGGGACTTCCGCCAAGGAGTTCTCCTCGAACTTCGCCCAGTGCTTGCAATCGACCCGTGGTCACTGATACTCCCGCCGGCCCGCAATCGACCTGAACGCCTTCTGATTTCTACTCCCGCCGGCCCGCAATCGACCCAAGCTGCCTTCCGACTTTCTACCCCGCCGGCCTCGCAATCGACCCAAGCCGCCTTCGTTATACTCCCGCCGGCCTCGCACTCGACCCAAGCTTGGCACCGTCCCGCTGAATGACTTAGGCTGGGACTTCCGCCAAGGAGTTCTCCTCGAACTTCGCCTGAGCCCGCAATCGACCTGTGGTCGCTGATACTCCCGCCGGGCCCGCAATCGACCGAACGCCTTCTTGATTTCTACTCCCGCCGGGCCCGCAATCGACCCAAGCGTGTTCTCAACTTCTACTCCCGCCGAGCCCGCAATCGACCCAAGCTGCCTTCTTGTTATACTCCCGCCGGCCTCGCACTGACCTAAGCTTAGCACCGTCCCGCCTAATGACTTAGGCTTGGGACTTCCGCCAAGGAGTTCTCCTCGAACTTCCGCCCAGCCCGCAATCGACCTGTGGTCACTGATACTCCCGCCGGCCTCGCAATCGACCGAACGCCTTCTTGATTTCTACTCCCGCCAGCCCGCAGCTGACCCAAGCTGCCTTCGACTTCTACTCCCGCCGGGCCCGCAATCGACCCAAGCTGCCTTCTTGTTATACTCCCGCCAGCCTCGCACTGACCCAAGCTTAGCACCGTCCCGCCTAATGACTTAGGCTTGGGACTTCCGGCCGAGGAGTTCTCCTCGAACTTCCGCCCAGCCCGCAATCGACCTGTGGTTGCCGATATTCCTCGCCGGCCTCGCAATCGACCCAAGCCGCCTTCCGATGACACTCCCGCCGGGCCTCGCACTGACCCAAGCATGGCACCGTCCCGCCCAAGACTTAGGCTTTGGGACTTCCGCCAAGGAGCTCTTCTTAACTTCTCCCGCCGGCCTTTTAATCGACCAAACGCCTTCTTGATTTCTACTCCCGCCGGGCCCGCAATCGACCCAAGCTGCCTTCGACTTCTACTCCCGCCGGCCCGCACTGACCCAAGCGTAGCACCGTCCCGCCTAACGACTTAGGCTTGGGGACTTCCGCCAACGAGCTCTTTCGATCTTCCGCCCGGCCCGCAATCGACCTGAGCTCGCTGATACTCCCCGCCGGCCTTTGACTGACCTAAGCTTGGCAACCGTCCCGCCTAACGAGTTAGGTTCTGGGACTTCATGCCAAGGAGTTCTTCCGCTTCTCGAGCCTTTTAATCGACCCGAGGTCTTCGAGAACACTCCCGCCTCGGTCTTCAATCGACTCGAAGCTGGCAACCGTCCCGCCTAATGATTTAGGCTTGGGACTTCATGCCGAGGAGTTCTTCTTCCGCCGAGCCTTTTAATCGACTCGAGGTCTTCTCGATGATACTCCCGCCTCGGTCTTCAAACGACTCGAGCTTGGCACCGCCCCTCCTAACGAAGTTAGGCTTGGGACTTCATGCCGAGGAGTTCTTCTTCCGCTCGAGCCTTTTAATCGACCCGAGGTCTTCGATGATACTCCCGCCTCGGTCTTCAATCGACTCGAAGCTTAGCACCGTCCCGCCTAATGAAGTTAGGCTTGGGACTTCATGCCGAGGAGTTCTTCTTCCGCTCGAGCCTTTTAATCGACCCGAGGTCTTCCGATGATACTCCCGCCTCGGTCTTCAATCGACCTGAAGCTTAGCACCGTCCCGCCTAATGAGTTAGGCTTGGGACTTCTGCCGAGGAGTTCTTCTTCCGCCGAGCCTTTTAATCGACCCGAGGTCTTCGATGATACTCCCGCCTCGGTCTTCAATCGACTCGAAGCTTGGCACCGTCCCGCCTAACGAGTTAGGCTTGGGACTTCATGCCAAGGAGTTCTTCTTCTTCTCGAGCCTTTTAATTGACCCGAGGTCTTCTCGATGATACTCCCGCCTCGGTCTTCAATCGACTCGAAGCTGGCAACCGTCCCGCCTAATGAGTTAGGCTTGGGACTTCATGCCGAGGAGTTCTTCTCGCTTCCGGTCTTCATTTTGAACTTACATTATGAATGCTATTCTTATTCTTACATAGATTTGTACTTTTACATATCCCATCATGGGACTAAATCTTACATTAGCATTTTATAATACAAGGGACTTCATCGGAAATACTCCCTCGTGAGTTGTGCATTCCACTGCCTCTGATCTCTCGTCCATCCGGACGAGCCAACCCAGACGCCTCCCGGTCCTCGCTAATTCCTCGCTTTGCAGCCTTTTCCTCTTCGATTTCCATATCCAGCTTCACCGCTCATACGCATCCGAATACGAACGGATCGAAGGACTCGCAGGTTATACCATGGTCTCCCCATCCGGATCCCATCTTTTAATCCTCTCGTAGCTCGGGGTGGTCGAATGCACCAAGATCTAGGACCGATCCACGGTATCTTTTGATAAACTCCCGAGGGACTCTCCTTCTCTCTGCCTCACTTCGACTACCCATCATGTCATCCTCGTGGTCACCGCGCCTCGAACTGCTTCGCGAACTCCCCGCACATCTGCTCAAAACTCAAAATGCTTCCCTGGGAGTCTCGCAGTACCATTCTCTCGCCCTTCCTCAAGAGTGAGCTGGAAGGCCCCGCACTCTCGGTCGCCGACTGCACTTGCACCCTTGTCATGTCGCTGAACCGCTCTATATGTACTAATGGATCACTCTTTCCCGAATATTTCGTGATCCGGAAGCGAAAGTCACGTGGATCGTGACACCCATGATCTCCGAGGAGAGTGGAGATTCGTTGTCCAAAGATTATTCGCCACTTGACTCTTTCTTGCCTCCAAGATCTTCCACAACTCGTGGCAACCTCAGCACCTCTCCCTCCAACTCCTCCGCACGAGAGGTCAGGGTCAGCTCCTGCAGATGTTGACGAGACCCCTTTCCTCCATGTTTCTTTCTTCTCTCAATGCAACATTTGGTGCCCTAGGTCTGGGCTTCATCTCCCGCATTTTCCCGAACACGAGCATTCCCTACTGGACTCCGGACATCATTACATGTTTTCTCTCGTCCTCCTTGAATTCTTGTAATAGGGAGGTCGAGTATCTATCTGCTTTTCCATCCGATCCATTCTTTCCCGGATCTCTCTGCTCGGGCTTCACTAGCCACCTCTCTCAAAGTTACCGATTCTTCCGGACTTACTCCTCTTCTACTGCTTCCCTCATCGCTGTGTTTCATGTGTCTTGAATGTATTAGGAAATCGGCTTTTGTGCCGATCCCCACAGACGGCGCCAAAATGTTGATACGCTTTTTCCCGCGTGCCTCAACAAGGCTTCAAACTTTCAACAAGGTCTCCAAGTCGCCGAGCAGGACTGCTCAAGCCTTCCGCTCATGGATTCAAACAAAGGCTTCCAAACAACTGAGCAGGACTGTCTCGAACCTTCCGCTCGCTGGATTCAAACAAGGTCTCGATCCTTCCGCCGCGATAAGCTCGAGCGGGATTACCCCTTCGTCCCTGCTCACTGCCTTCTTCGTAATCTGAGATCTCCTGCACTGCACTCACGTAAAACTGGTCGGGGTCGCCAGGCGTGTCCTGCGAAAACCCTCCAACGCCAAGTCAAGAATCGGGTTTATCTTTTGGTATCTCCTTAGCTGAGGAGACCGGAAAGATGAAAGGGTATTATTTCGCCCCTTTTGGATAAGTACGGTGTTTTCGTAAAATCAAACGAGAGAGATTTGAAAAGCGAAGAACCTGCTTGAGCTTACGCATCCTTTCGTGAATCAAAATTGCCGACCTTTCTCCTGAATTAGAAAGTCCCAACCCTTGTAACGCTCCCTTCGCTTCCTTTTATACTCTATTTTTCCCGCTCTTTTCCTTTCCAGTCGTCCACTCCCACGCTAGTGGTATCCGGGTCCCCGACGACACGGGTTTGGCTGAATATTCCTCAGTGGATGAGCTACCGTCCCCTTAACCCGATTCACGTGGCCGGATCACCATGCCGTGCAAGTGCGCTAGGAATGATGACACCTGAGGCATGTGCTTACCACCCAACAATGATCACCAAAGACACCATGTGGGATCCCAGTCATACATTAAAAGGTGTGCCAGGATTCTGAGAAAACGGATCGGGTTACCCTGGGTCGGGTCTTGCCCAGCTGTGCTCATGGATCTCTGCGAGCAGGAGAGATGTGCTCGGCTCTCGACCTTGACCAGCTTTGACCTGAGGGACGACCTCGAGCAGGAAAGGAGTGCTCGGTTCTCGACCTTGACCAGCTTTAACCCGGGACGACCTCGAGCATGCGATGGAGTGCTCGGGGCTCGAGCAGCCATGAATCTCTCGACCTTGACCATCTTTGACCAGAAGGGATGCTCAGGCTAGTCTGTCCTCGGGGTGTTTTACTCGAGCTGGAGAGGCTTCGAGGGGCCTGTCTGATATTTACCCAAACAGTTTCCATCGCTATTACAAAACCGTACATGAGATTTTCACCTCATACGGCTCCTCAGGGCCACAAATAAATGTAAGGACCGGACCGGTATTTTTTATTTTGATATGGTTATAGGAATAGGATGTATAAAGTAAAATCAAAATATAGCGGAGGATCCCCAATTATACCACTGGAATTCTGTTTGCTCTAAGGATAAAAAAACAGTATTTCTGAATTAATCTCATCCTTTACGAATTTTAATATCTTCCTCTAATTCAGGTTTATCATCCTTTATATCTAAGTTATATGTTACTGGTAAATTAGGGATTTGTAATATTGGTTATATATTCTGTCTTAAATCTTGAAATTCTTTTCCTATCTCTATATATGGTTTGTTACTATATATTTCTCCATAATTGCTATTACAAAAAGAATATAAAGCAGAATAATAAAATGTCATAATTTTATTTCCAGGTTTCATTATATATCTTTTCTTTTTAATTCAAAATGTAAACTTAAAGTATCATTTATATTTTTATCTTTTATATTGACACAGTATCTAGGGTAACATCTAAATAAAAATTTTTTATAACATAAATTTCCTTTTATAGTTCCTAAGTGTGCTAATTCAAGGTCTATAAATCTTTGATCATGTGAACTAAGTATTATAGATAAATTTATTCTTTCCCTAAATAAAGATTTTACTAATATTTGTATTTCAGATAAGTACACATATTGTATTTTATCTCTAATTCTATCACTTTTAATTTTATTTAAAGTAGTTTCTATACCTCTAGAGTTTAACAAGCTTAATTTAATATTTTCTCTATTTTGGGTTATATCTATAGCTTTTTCTTGTTCTTGATATTCATGAATGACTATATTTTTTCTTTTAAAGAATTGTTGTATATTTCTTAAATAGTATTATTTAGATTTCTTAAATTTAAAGATATTCTCGAAATTTCTTTTAATTTTTTCTGATTTAATAGTACAATTAGTTGATATCCATCTCTATTTTCTTGTTGTTCTATTTCTATGTTTTCTATATTTTCTATTTCAGAATTCTGATTCTGATTCTGAACTTTCTAAAGAACTTGTACTTATAGATTCCGAATCACTATAGCTTTCATATATTTTAGTATTAAAACAATTTATGATTTCATTATCAGATAATAATTCTAAATCTGGTTTTATTTCATGATATTCTATTTCCGCTATTTTGACCTTTTTCTATTTACATTCAAGGCTTATATGTTCTTTTTGTCCATAATTCCAACATCTACATTCTTTAGGGTCTTTTTTAATTTCTTTATTATGTTTTCTTTTATAATATCTTCTATAAGGTTTTCTTTTAAATTTTTTATTTTTCCAATATTTTCTATAATATTTTTTATATTTTCTTTTGTTTTTATATTTATCTTTATACACATGCTTAAGATTTTTGTGTTTTTGATAATATGGTTTACATCCCCATTAATTGGGTGCATCTACTTGATCACAGCAAATTACCATTGCATTTTTTGCCTTTTTATATAATTGTCTTTCTATACATATATCTTTTAATTTTCTTATGACAAATTCTATTCTAGATCCTAAAGTATTTGGTATTAATTTTCCTGATTCTGTTAATCTATATGAATTCCATTCTTTCATGAAATAAGTATTCCATGGTGATGGTAATTTATTTATATACATATCATAGTAAATTGTTTGATTATTATTACTATAAAATTATTTATAATAATATTTTTGAAATTCACATGTATAATTTTTTTATATTACATAAATTACATATTTGAAGATTTATTAAATATTGTCTTGCTAAAAGTTTTTCTTTTTCTATCTCTCTTTGCTTGAGATATTCCCAATTTTCTCTTAAAAATTTATCTCTTATATAATTTGTAAATTTATCTAATCTTTCACTAATTCCTTTTCTAAGTTCTTGTTTAGTTGCTAATCTTATTAAAGATTTTGTCTCTTCAGTTATTTCATCCCACCAATTTTGTACATTACTAATAAAACTCATTATTAATAAGTCAATCCACATATTAAATTTTTCTTCTGTATTATTTGTATCATAATCACTATTTTTTTTATTAAATAGAAACATCATTTTCATATCATTTGTCCAACTTGTTTATATTTTACTAGAGTCTTTTCTACAGTCTATATCTAACTTACTTCTCATAGGTTTAATGGGTTCATTTTCAGTTCTAAATTCTGGTATATATTCTTCTGGATACATTTTATAATAAGGTTTTTTAGATATTAATATTTGGTGTTGTGTTTTTACCCTTTTATTATTAAAAATTATTTCAGGGTTTTCAGTTTTTATACTTGGTTCAGTAGGTGGTGCTCCAACATTCATATTTACATCAAATTCTAGTGTTTCTAGGTCTAAATCTTCTAAGGATAATCTATCAAATTTATATTCTAAATTATCCATTATTCATTATCACTTGATTCTTTAGGTTCATCAATTTTTATTTCCTTTTGATTTATATCAGTTTTTTCTTTTGATTTATTTCTTAGTGTTTTTTCTTTTGATCTTTTTATTGTTTCTTCTAATTATCTTTGATATTCTTCCTCTCTTCTTAATATTTCTGGCATAACAGTAGTTCTTATTCTTTCGTCAAATGATCTTTTAACTACGTCTCCAAATTGTATTTTTTTCTTTATGTCTAATTGATTCTTTTAATTCTCTTTGTACTTCTAAAATTGTTGATTTCTTTTCTAATTTAGTTTTTATTTCAAAAACTTATATTTTAAGAAATCTTATTTCTTATATTATAGTTTTAATATATCATATCATTTGTTTATTTAATTCATTAATTTCTGTAATATTTTTATCCATTTTTTATAATAACAATATTTTTGGACCTTATTGATATTTTCATCAAAAGGATTTTTTGGTTATTTCCGTAGCTTTTGGTTTTTTTAAAAAATTATAATTTAAAAGAGTTATTTTTAAAATATATAAAATTTTTATGTGCATAAAAGTTGCCTATTTAAGTTTCTGTTTGACACTGTAGTGTTGTGGTTTAAAATTAGGCTAATTGTAGCTGCTTTGAAATAAAAATCCTAATTTACTTGATGGAATAAAAATTGATATTAGTGATAAATATTTAAAATTTATAATTTTGACAAAATAATAATACTTCATTAAATATTTTCATTAAAAATTTATGTAATAAAATCATCAAATTGCATTTACAAGTGTTTTGTAAATATTTTCATTTGTGATTGAAATGTTACAATTGCTACAACAATCTTAAACATAACGTAAATTTAATATAAATATTTAGGTTTTGACAGACATATAAAATTAAAATTATGCTCGAATAATGCTGAAGCTACAATTATTTTGTACAAATTAATTTAACATAACAATAATTCTTAAATAATCATCTTAATTCAATTATGAAATACAGTATTTATTTTGTAATATATTTTAACAGTGGTGTAAGTATCTGAATATTTTGCTTGGCACTTACAACGTACAATCATAACTGTATCGAGAACTTATGAAATTAATAAGAGAATTCTTTTAAAAAAATAAACTTATAAAATTATGAAGTGAAATGGAGTTCTTGACTTTTCAATTTTATCGAGGCAAAGCCAATTTACAAATCACATTGTTGGTGGGTACATGTGGTCCTGCCCCATGTACATGTACGTATGTAACCAAGTCAATAAAAATAATAAATTAATTTTTTTTTATTTACACAAAAATATTATAATGAATTGTAATATAATAAATATTATTATAAGATATCAAATTATAATTGATACAATTATTTTTATAATTTAAAAAAAAAATTAAGCCTCCACAATGGATCAAACAGCTGTTCTCAGGATCTGACCAGTCGGTAAAAGTGTAAGAATAAATATATTAAAATAATTTTATATTCACTATGTATCCTGCAGAAAGTTGACTCATTTGTTTATTAGCTCCCTTCCACATTCATGTGTATTATTAAATAAACAATGACCCGCAAAGTCACCTTAAAATCATGGCAATATCAATACATAGAGGAAGGGGCTACTTACAGGTTGCTGTTAGGTGCGCCCATCATAATTAGCAGTACTCTGCTGTGGGGTCAAGTGAGAACATAATTGGTGTGAGGAGCTGTAAGTTACAGAATCTGTAACTTATCCAAACCCATACATAGATAAATAATCAACAAGGCCACCAACTAGGTTACCAAATCATCACTCGACGGGCAAAGCTCAAGAAACTTTAATTCCATTTTGGAAAAGATCTCAGAAATTTTCAAGAAAATGCATCTGGGTAAGTCAAAATCAACCCAATTTCTCTTTATGACTCACAAAGAAGCTCTCCACTCACTATTGATAAACTTGTGTTTCAGATAGTGGACATGGCAAAGCCATCATCTCACGCATCGCTGCTGCTTCTTTCGTCGGAGCCTTTGCCGCCGCCACCAGCCATTACCGCCGGCAGAAGCATAAACAGCACATGGGAAATCAAGATATCATTCCACTGCTAGACAGAACAGAATCCGGCCGCGTTGGAAATCTTGAAAGATTCTCCCATTTTGTCGGTACTTAATTAAAATTATTTATTTATGATTAAAAAAAAAAGGCATTTGCCCTTTTGATCTTTCGATGTTTTACATACTTTGTTAGCTTTAATTTTTGTTTATTTATTATTTATTGGGGGTTGATGCTGAGATGCAGCAAGGCAAATGGGATTTGATGATACAAATGAGTGTCCCCAGTTGTGCAAGTTAGCATATGGATATTTGAAGAAATCAAAGGGGTGTGAAGATAATATTTATGAATATTTTTCTAAAGAAGCTGAGCCTGAATCTTTGTATGTGAAGCTTGTAGAAGAGTTTGATCGATGCATCCTCAGTTACTTTGCTTTTCACTGGAGCCATGCTTCTCTTATGATCAGTCAGGCAATTCAATTTCTGAAATAGAAAATAAAGAAATTAGCTATCTTCTTGTTATTTATTAATTTATTGCATAATTTATTTACTGATCTTTTCATTGCTTTCTGGGCTGTATGGCAGGTTCTGAGTGTTGAATCGGAGAAGAAAACAAAGCTAAAGGACTTTGTCATGGCAGCGACAAGGTGACTTTACCTTATTATTTTCAATTTTTTTTTCCATTATATTTAAATATTAAAGTGGGAACTTAAAGTTATGCGATTACGTATGAAGTCCTGCCGCCAAATTAGGAATCACGATATTACCAGCAAACTCGCAAATTCGCACGAACTCGCTGCGGCGGCGGGTTTTACATTTTTTATTTTAATTTTTTATATTTTTAATTTTAATCATACAAATTACATTAAACAAATTTTATCATGAACATTCGTAAGTTAAAGTTAACCTATTTTGCTGCAGCATATATACATGTGTGTGTACACACACACACAAAATAATAATAATAAATATAAATTTTATAATTTTCAAGCTTAATATTATTAATTTTTTATTTTAATTTGATTGATTTTGTTTGTTTTGGTTTAATGACTTGAACTTAATGATTGCTTATTAAAATTGAATTTTTACATGTTTTATTTATCATTAATGGCAGTTGTACATAATTTACTTGTTAATATTGTCGACAATAGTTGTGTATTAATTAAAAGATGAAAATATTGATATTGGTGATGATAATTTGCCCACAACATAAATATTATGTTTTAAATTAATATATTTATTGTATTTATTTTAATATTGAAATTTTAATTTCTTATTTACATTGATAAAATCTAGAATTGAGTACCTTATTCGGACTTTTAGGTTATTGTTATAAATTTATAGTTTGAATTACATAATTTAAGTTTTTTGTGTATTATTATAATTTTTTTTTTAATATTTGCGATTTTGAAAGAAAAAATCTGTACAAAATTGGTTGCGCGTGGGTAGGTTTACTAATTGTTAAAATCTGTAGGCTTGTTTTTTTTAGATAAAAATAAAAATCATTACGGATTGTGAGCAAGTTTGGTAAATAATGACAAACCTGCCGTGTACATTGTCCTTTATTATTCCTACACCAACCAATATATATCTAATATGAATAAAACAAATATACCTAGATAATTAGTGATGAGAAATATCCCTAAATTATTACTGATGAGAAAAATTTGGTTTGGAGCATTCTTTAATCTTTTGTTTTTTTAGTAAAATTTCTATAAATAAAACTTTTGCCAAAAATATACTTCTTGTTTGGTTCCTAATTAGAGATTTTATTAAAAATTATATAATTAATTAAGTGGGTGAGTATTTTAAGTAATGAAATGAGATAGTGAAATAAGAATATATATTTTTTAGATAATTTAAATTTTTAAAAATTTTTTACAATCTTTATTCTTAAAATTTCAAATTTTAAACTTCTAAAAATAGAGATAAAATAAGCTGTTTGATCTCTAAAACCATTAGTCAAACCACAATCGGACAAAAAAAATGATATTAAATAAGTATTTTAGGACATAATGCACCTCAAATATTACTAACACACTTTTGTTTCCCTTTCAGTTTCAGTTGATTTTTCAAACGATGACATGGCCATGTATTTTGTAGGCATCCGGCACCGACGCTATCATACAATTTTTTTGGGCCATAATTTTTTAATTTTTTCCCAACTCCTTTTTCTACCACGCATGTCAATTAACCTATTTTTCAGATTTTTAACTTCAATGATCAGGTAACGCACAGCATTTTTACCACTTCATTATCTATCTTGTTCACAATTTGGAACAACATATATAGCGGTTTAGCGAGTCTTTACCTATAATGTATATTATAAAATTATAGTGAATGGTCCATTCCATCGGCTTTGATTTTGGCCTTTGGGATCGGAAGTCAAATTATTGCAAGTGGCTATTAAATTATTAGAATTATTTAGGGTCTATTTAGCTATATTCATATATTATGTATTTTATATTCAAAATTTCACATTCAACAACAGCTTGATGGTTGAATAGTTATACTTGCAAGTTAGGCAATATATGTTTATAAATTAAAATGCATGCAACACCTTTTTGTTAGGGATCTTTAATGTCATCCAAGATCTTAAAAATAAAAACATTAAACAAATAATAAGTAAAAAAATATAAATAAGGAATAAAATTAGTCACACAACATAAGAGTTTACACAAACATAAGAGTTTACACGTAGAAAATTTTTATACCAAAAAAAAAAAAACTATGCCCCAGGAGACAAAGAGTGAAAAATTATTATAATTATTATAATATTTTTCTCATACTCAAAACCCTGTTATGTGTAAACTACTTAAGAAAAATGAACTCCGTATTAACAAGTGAACATAAACTCCTTATATATAGTAATTATTTCTTGTAACAGAAGTATTTTTTTCTTGTACAAATTATTTTTAATATAAATCCTCTTAAATAAGAAAATAAAGCAAAATAAATGATAATTAGCTTGGTACCATGTTCTATTACGCACATCAAAATTCAGTGATAATTCTTAATATATTCCATGTTGTGATGTGCATCTATAATAACATATGGTTAAGATTTTATTACATATACATATATTTACTTAATAATCACTATCCACTAAATTTCGACATTGAAAAAAAAAAAACCACAAGATATGAAGTTAATCCCAATTTTTTTGGTTTTAGGTAATTCATAGACTTTAACATTGTACTATAAAATCAGAGTGGTCCTTGTTAATACTGAACCTCTGATGAATTCTGATTCTCTGATTAAATAATGGAATTTTTAGTTTAGAGAAGCAGCATGTTTAACATGTGTAGCAAAGGCAAGATCAATAATGACTATCCACATTTAATTTGGGACTATGGATAATGATGGTTGGAGTTAATTTGTTCTTGCTTCTATATCTTGATTCATTTTCAGTAACATCTATTTTGAATTTGTACTGGTTTGACAGGAAACAGAGATTTGAGAAGGTGACTAAAGATTTGAAGATGAAAAGGGTTTTCTCTACATTAGTGGAGGAGATGAAAGCCATACGACGTGAAGGCGAATCGAATTGTACGGACGTGATGGTGCCGGCGGCCCTCAGTGAAAGGAGTCCAGTGCTGCTACTTATGGGTGGTGGTATGGGAGCTGGAAAGAGCACCGTCCTCAAAGACATTATGAAAGAGTGACAATACCATTTCTCTCCCTCTCTCTCTCTCTCTTTACACACACACTATCATAAATTTCTCTAAACCAAAATAATCAAAACTGAAAATTGGAAACTTGTAGATTGGATTCAAAATCAAATCATAAATTATAAATTTCAGGCAGAATTTGGAATTTGTTACTTTAATGAATGATAATATGCCTATTGTTGGAGTAGTTAATTGCAACTTGCAAAAAAGCAACGCGATATTCTCACTATCCATGATTTTAAGTAGGCATTGTGTCTCAAGGCATGAATATATTCCCATGTTCTTTGTCGCTTCAAGCATTCAGTAGTGGCTAGAGATTTTTGCAGAGGTGGGTTAGATTCTGTTGGCATGATTAATCAAAAGTTAGAAAGTGACATGTAAAATTTAGGCTTCTTTTAGTATTTCTAATTTGATGAAAAAGTTAGAATACGTTTTATAATTTTTTTCAAAATTATTATTTAAATATATACAATGAACGTCAATGGGTTTGTAGTCCATTAGCAATTCAGGCACTCAATAACATTTGGACCGTGCCGTAATAAAATTATTAAAAAGAGTTTTAATTGATTTTTGATGGTAATGTATCAGTGTATCTCTCATTGTAATATATCAAATATATATATATATATATATACAATGAACTTTTTTTTGTCCTAGAAAAATCCATGTACATTGCCCCTTATTATATACACTGGAAAGTGAAAACTGCAAGGTGAATATTGTGTGATGGGTGAGGTGTGTGGAAATTTGACAGGTCCTTCTGGGCAGGAGCAGCAACAAATGCAGTGGTAGTGGAGGCAGATGCATTCAAAGAAACAGATGTTATTTACAGGGCCCTTAGCTCTAAAGGCCATCATGACGACATGCTCCAAACAGCAGAACTGGTACATACTTAAAATCTGGGTTTGTTTTACTCATTACATTTATCAGTTGAGTTGATAACAATTTGGCCCTTGATTCAGGTGCATCAATCTTCAACCGATGCAGCATCATCACTCCTAGTGACAGCACTCAACGAAGGGAGAGATGTGATTATGGATGGCACCTTATCATGGGAGCCTTTTGTGAAGCAAACAATAGACATGGCACGAAACGTTCATAAATCTCGATACAGAATGGGGGTCGGCTACAAAGTAAACGAAGACGGCACCGTCTTTGAGAATTACTGGGAACAGGTTAAAGAAGGCGAAGAAGATTATCAACAGAAGGAAAATGGACAAGTGTCTTCAAGAAAACCATACAGGATAGAGCTAGTTGGCGTTGTTTGTGATGCCTATCTAGCCGTTGTAAGAGGCATTAGGTATGTTGATCAATATCATAAACAACGTTACTAACTTGACAAATCAAAACAAGTGCTTAAAGACAAAATGCTTTTTCGAACAGGAGAGCAATAATGGTGAAAAGGGCGGTGAGGGTGAATTCGCAGTTGAAATCTCACAAGAGATTTGCCAATGCGTTTCCGAATTACTGTAAGCTCGTCGACAATGCCAGGCTCTATTGCACCAACGCTGTAGGCGGGCCACCGACGGTAAACTATTTGAGAATTGCACAAGTCATTTGATTGATTAATTTCTTGTTTTACAAATTGAATCGATTTGATGGATTCAACTGAATTGAATACAGCTTATAGCGTGGAAAGATGGAGACAGCAATTTGCTTGTTGATCCGGATGAAATCAAGTGTTTGACAAGAGTGGGAAGCTTAAATGCGGAAGCAGATTCTGTATACGAACTTCACATAGACCCGAACCCGATATTCGAGCCCGACTCAGTCTGGAGCGACATCGTTTTGTGTCCTTCAAGGGCCGGCCTTCAACTGGAGTTAAGAACTTCAATCAAGAAAATCGAGAATTATTGAGATTGTGTGTGTGTGTGTGTGTGTTTTTTCTCCCCAAATCGAGAGAATTTTTCAGAGTGATTGACTTGTAACTGTAAATTTCAAACAAATTATGTTAACATAAACATAATCAGACTTTTTGATTAAACTAAAATTTCTTTCCACACCTGTTCAAAGAAAATCACGAATCCAAATCAAATACATAACCTAAAATTATCCCCAAATTTACAAGCTCTAAACTCTAAATCAAACAGAGCCACGCATTTGATTCATTTCTTTCCCTTCTTGGCCGAAGCCTTCTTAACCGGCGACCTTATGGTCTTCAGCTTCTTCACTTTGGCAGCAACCACCGCCTTCTTCGCCGGAGACTTGATCGACTTCACTGGCGCTTCTTTTGCCTTTGGCTGCGACTTCGTCTTCGTCTGCTTAGCTGCAGCGTCAGTGGAGCTAGCTTTAGGCTTCTTCGCAGCAGCGGCGGCGGTAGAGGAAGGTTTCAGGTTCTTGGCGGCAGCGGCGGCGGTAAAAGAGGACGATTTAGGAGGGAGCTTGAAGGAGTTCTTGACTTTGACCAGCTTTCCGTTGGCAACAAGCTTCTTCAATTGAACAAGCAACAGTTTCTTGAAATTGCTAGGGAGATTAGCCTTATGTTTCTCTTCGATATACTTCGCGATGGCAAATTGACTCGAGCCGGTCCTCTCCTTCAACGCAGTTATCGCTTCGTTTATCATCTACGATTCCAAAATCGCACACGTCAGAAACAGATCAGAAGGCGGACAGACAAACAAACAATCAATCAAACTGAAAAATGAAATGAAAAATTACCTCGGAGTAAGGAGGGTGGGCCCTCGGTTTCTTCGTTGCCGCCGAGCTTGCATTCTTTGATTTTCCTTCCTTCGGAGTCTTCGCGGTCACGGGAGCCATTGCAGGATGAACGTATATTGAAGAATTTTTTTACTAATATATTTTGAATGGTGATGGGAGGGAAGGAATGTCTGTTGACGGTTAGTTATAGGATGAGAGGAGGGATTTGATTGGTGGAAATGGGAGTCTCGCGGATCGTAATTGTGGTAGCGTTTGGTTGAATGCGAGCCGTCTGAATGGGAGTAATGGACGGTCGAAATGAATCGAGAAAAAATGTCGCGTTTTGTCAGAATTAGTGTTTTTATACTTTTTTTTTTTTTTTTGAGTTCAATAAATTGTGTTTTTAAACTTGAGCTCGAATGAATGAAATTTTTGATGTGGTCTATAGATTTTGATGAGGTTTCGTTGTTGTTGAAGGTTGGGAGCTGTGGGTTCTAACGAGTATAATATTGCTTAATGGAGTTAGAGAAATGTCTCAGAATTTTATTCTTAAAGATTATAATATAAGACTTGAAATCAGTTTATTATGTCTGCTTATTAGATTAAAATTTAAAAACACATAACTTGACAAAGCAGGTTTGCGCCTTTTGTTTTTTCAATTTGTTATTATGTATTTATATATTATAATATGAGTACTATATGTATATAATTATTCTCTAGTCAAAATATCTTCACTTTAACAAATTAAAGATATTTAATAAAATATAAATTTTAATATATTAAAAATTATATTTTTATATATTAGTGGCATCCTCACATTATTAAAATAATGATGTATTCACTAAATATATATAGTCATTCTTTATTACGGATGCCTTCAGTTTTTTTTCATACGAACACACTTTAAAATCATGTGGTTTAAAAGCGGATTTATAGTTCATTAAAAAATAATTATATTAAGCCTTATGCCTTAAGAACATGTCCGCATTAAAAAAAATGAGTATGTTTGTACTTAAGAATGATTTTATATAGAGAGACACACATGCTTATAAAATAGAGATCTACCAAATATAGCTTGAAAATCTATAATTAATAAAGCGAGATTTTTATTACCATATTGGAGTTAGAGATGTTCAGAATCTAATCCAATCTGTCTCAATCTATCTGATTCGTAAAACAATAATGCTAAACATCTTAAATAATTATACAAAATGATATGACATTCATCAATTGATTGATAAAATTAAAGTGAATTAATTATATTATCTTACTAACCAATTGATGAATATTACATCATTTGAGATAACTATTTGGAATTAAAAATTCGAGACATTTAGCATTATTTTCCATAAAAATCCGATCTGCAAAAATCCAATTCGCAGATTGGTGGATTGGATTGGATTGAAAAATTGAAAATCTGCAGTCTATGAATTAGATATTAATTTACTTCTGTAAATCTGTAAAAATCCACGACCAAAAAAAATAATTAAAAATAAAAAATGTAAATGTATCATTTATACTTATTAATAAATAAATAAGTTAAAATGTAGTTATATTTACACTATACTATATATCTTATCTGATAATAATATAGAATAAAAAATAATAAAATAATTGAATTACTAAATAAAAAAATATAACTTCATCAATAGTAATAAAAATTTTAAATCAAACATTTAGCATTGGTAATCATGTTCTTGAACTACGTCAATGCTCACTATCTATAAGAATGACAGAAACATTAATTTGCACACAATATTAGTTATATTCAACTTCGATAATTTTTTTATGAAGCAATAGATGAAATTGAACATATTGTGACAGGTAAATATGGCAACTTAATTTTAATTATATTTATTGATTATTATTTAACTTTCTATTGTTATTATATTTTTTAAATATTAACATTTTTTCTTTTATTTTACATGTACTGAGATTTTGAAAGCTGACAAAAATATATTTAATGAAGCTTGATAACATTTAATGAGATAGTAAATAATGATAAATATTTACTAATTATTTTTATTAAATGCAATATCTTTATTTATTATTTATTTCACTTATGTCTATTTGCTTTAGGTTGAAATGCGAAATAAAAATTAGAGGTGAATATTTTGATAAATTATCTAAGCTCTCAAGTTTCAACTTTTGTATAGATCAATTAATAATTTTAGTTAATTTTCATATATTAATTTAAATAAATGACAAAATTATCTGTTTTGGTGTATTATATTTTTGAAATGTTTGAATGTATTATTCTAGTTTTATTTAAATAATTAATTTATTTAAATCTTATTAAATTTTGAAATTGAATTTGATTAATAGTAAATTTATTTTTATATTAGATTTTTATTTAATTAATTCATAAATTAGATAAAATTAAAAACTATTAATGTACAAAATGATGGATTAAATATGGATTGAGTCAAATCCGTATCCAATCTGTTGACGTATAGATTAGATTTTGATTAAATTTCATAATCCATGGATTGAATTAAATTGAAAATTTATAATCCGTAAAATCGTAGATGATATATAGATTGATGTCTAATCTATGAAATTCGAGCCGCCAGCCCCCCTAATTAGAATTATATCTCCTCTCTGTTAGATGTATAGTTATTGCTGACCTTATCCAACTTTAAGAGTAAGGGTTCAATTTCATATATGTAGTAAAATATGGGTAGATTTCTTCATTATTTAAATTATACTACTTGTTATTATATTGATCAAGACTAGTCCTCACAGATTTTGAATTGAATATTAATAGATTTGTATGGAATATTAAAAAAAAATATGGAAGTTGAACCCACGAAACGCTACCCTCAACATGGTGAGGCAAGTGGCGGTTTGGGCTAAAAGTTCATGCTACATTTGAAATTATTTTTCAAATGATATTTTTGTGTTTGTTTTATAGTATTTAATGAATTTAGAAATGTTTAAAAGTATTTAAACATTAAAAAAAATTGTTTGTTTGAAAATATATGGGCATTAAAAGATTGTGAACAAAATAATACTATGGGATTTTGATGGACCCACTGGTAGTTATATTTATACATAAAATATAAAAAAAATAAATGAATAAAAGAGAAAGTCAAATGAACATTAATAATTTATCTATGTATTGATATTTTTCCGGGTTAACATTGTAAAATGAGTATGATTTACTTAAGAAAAGATTAAAAAAAATTAGTACTTAAAAAATACTATTAAAATGTATAATAGACATTTGTCGCATAATTTCAATGTCATTTTTTGGGATGGTTTCCTAACTCATTTTTACTAAAAAAAAACCACATAAATTTCAAATAATCAAAATATAAAATTACACATTCTATAAATATAAATATTAACTACAACTTATTACTTTTCAATTGATGATTTGGTGAGTAGAAGGCTTTGAGTTTTGGTAAGTGGAGGGTGGAGGTTTTTGGTGAGTTTTAATTGAGAATGTGATTTATTAAGTATTTTGTTATTGATGGGTTTATAGTTTAGTGGGAGAGCTATTGCACTCACAATGTTGAGAGTAAGAGTTCGACTCCTTATAAATATTTTTATAGGGATTATTTAAAAAAATAAAAAAAGTATTTTATTTTTATAGGGGTTATTTAAAAAAATAAAAAAATTATTTTATTCATAAATCTGAGGGTATTTAAGTCTATAAATTATATATATTGATAACTATGATAGAAAAATTATGATAATTATTTTTAAAAATTACTAAAAATAATTTAACATAATTTTTTTTATTGATTTGAATGATGTTGGATCAACGGAGTGTGAATGTGCTTGCAATATCAAGCTCACCATTTATTACTATAAATTTCCCCTAATTCAAAGTACGTAAAAGAAAATAATGAATTTTCTTACTAGAAATGCTCGTAATTCCCAATTAGAGTTATCTCCTTTCAGCCCAATTAATTTTTAAAATAGGGTCCAACTACTGTGCAACTGGTGCATGATACCCCCCATTTTGTCCGTATATGCCTTGTCCATTAGATCCAACACGGAACTTGCTTCAACGGCATAGATGTTTTTTTCCTTGGTTTTTAACAGTTATGTCCCTATATTGTTTTTGAAAAAGCAAAATAATCAAAGTTTTGACACATAATTTTAAATTTGTATATTTTAATCAATTGGCCTAATTTGAATATAAAATTAATAGTAAGTAGCATTTATTTATTTTTTATTTGAAATCTAAATAGGTTTAAATTAGTATAAATTTTCAATAGAATTCAATGTCTAAATATGAATAATATGTTTATTTTTTGTCTGAATTGCTGAAAAATAAATATTAAGTTGTTTGTTTTATTAATTTAAAAATTTAAAAGCTAGTATTTTTATATTTATACTCTTACAAATTAATTTTAAATAAATAATAAACACCTCAAAGAACTTAAATAAAATAATATATTATTATAATATAAATCATGTTTAATTGAATATAATACTTTATATTTTTATTGTAGTTCATGATATTTTTATATAAAAAAATTCATAAAAAATTATGAAGATAAATAATGCTATTTTGGAGGAAAAAACAAAAATAATAATAGTCTATCACTATTCTATCACAAGTTATACCGATGAATAATAATATAAATTATTAGATTTTATTTAGGTAATGATGAAAATTAATTAACTAGATAGGGATACTATAGAGAATATCTTTTAATAATATCATTAAGACTTTTTAGATTACGTAAAAAGTTTAAAAAAAAATTGTTTAAAAACTTAATAAATTAATGACTAAAATTTTTAATTAAGTTGAAAAACAAATGGACTTAATGACTTAAATGATTGAAATTAATTCAATTAATTAATTACGTTAAAAAAACAAACATCCTCATAGTATAAGGATAATAACTTATGAAATTTTTTAATATATTAAATATTTTTTATTTTTTTAAAACAATAGAATATCAATTTAATCTATAATAAATAATTTAAATATAATAAAAACTATTAATTTATTAATATTAATGTTAATATGACCAAATAAAAATGTAAAGAATTTTATAAAAATCAACTATGGTTTAATATTCAAGTGTAAATAATAGAAATATACAAGTGTAAATAATAAAAATATATTGGACTTCTGTGTTAAAATTTTAAACCTTTTAATTTTTGCACTTTTCAGCAAATAAGAGGGACTGCAAAGTAATTTACCAAAAAAAAATAGGGGTTTCCGTGTACGCGGGGCACGGTAGCATCGTCCTTTAAAATAAGACAAGAAGATGCTCAAATAGTAATATATATATACATAAAGATAGAGTACGGGAAAGGGATTTACTTGTTAATCGCTATTCAATAATAATATCTAAGTACATATTTAATGTAATTTTTTTAAAAATTTTAAGGTCATGCTAAGTTACTTTAATAGTAACTTATTTACCTCACAATAAATAAATGAATCTCATATTTTGTTGTTACCTTTTGCATTATTTTGTGAGAGAGTAAATTATTTATGAAGTAACTTAATAATTGTCAAAATTTTATTGGTTTGAATGATATTAGATACAAGGAGTGTGAATGCGCTTGCTGACCATTCATTACATGCATATGAAAGATTGTCTAATAAAGAAAACTATACATAAACTCTTTAAATTGCATTTAGACAACGAGATAAGATTTTATGGAAATTTTGATGGATCTGCCATTGACATTGATATTTGTACCCTTTTTCCAATCAATCTCTTGCCTTTATGCATATGTATACCTTTGGTTATTAAATTAAATATTACATTAGATATACAGTTATACAAGTAATGGTTAATTAAATAGAGAATTATTTTTAAAATTAATCATAATTAAACCCATGTTTAAATTGGGATTTGCTAATCTCATAATTTTAAGACTAAATTTAAATTTAGTCTCCTAATCTAATCCAAAGTGAAGCTTGCCAAATATAAGATAAACCATTAATTTCAAAATTAATCCCAAACATAGTAAAATAATTCTTGTTTTTGATAGACACACATAACACAATAAGTTTAGGATGCGTTTGGCATACTATATTATATAATATTATTGTATTGTATAATAATAATATTATATATTATTTGGTGCTACACTATATTGTATTAATTTTTAATTATATTATGTTTTATGTTAAATTGTACTATATTAATGTTTTTAGTGATTAATTTAACTTATATAATTAAAAAATAATATTTTTTAGCACTTTAAAAAAATACTAAATATAAAATTCTTAAATTTTGAAAATTTAACATTATTTTTTTAGTATAAATGTTTTCTTAAAAAAATTATCATAATTTTTCATAAAGATCAAAGCTTATGGCCTTAAATTTTTAACAGCATAACATTTATTTTTTGAGCATTTTCTAAATATATAGCCTCTGAAATAAAAATTGAAGTAATGAATTCAATCAAATAACCTTTAAATAAAATCACAACATAAATAAAATCCAATTCGTCCAATCGTAGTTTTTTAATTTCATTAATTCAAATTTCAATATTGCTTAGTCCATAAATTTAAAACATTTTGTCATTCTTTTATTTATTTATTTTTTTAAAAAAATTTCTTACAAGATCTCTTATCCAAAAAAAAAAGAAAAGAGCTAAAGGATCTACCGTAACAAAATCTACCGGTATAGGATCATATTTTACAGGCAATAATTGAGACACAAAATTACGGTTCACTTACCAAGGTTACATGAAGTTGGTACATGACATAATGCACAATCTTATTTATGCACAAGAATGGAGCCCCACAACCAGGCAAATTAACTAAAAATTGTCAAATATCAATGACTCTGAATAAAATGTCATATAAATATGATGGTTAACAATGGTCAAAATTGTAAATTATATATGACTAGTTAAAACTACCAAATATCATTCTGGTTTTAAAAAAATTATGATAATATATGGTTTTAAAAAAAATTATGATAATATATTTATATATCTAAATAAGATATATATTAGGCAAATCTAACACCTAAATTTAAACTCAAATTTTGACCCAACTCCAAACAACAAAACAAAAGATTGAAAAAAAAAAAAGGTGAATCATATTATTAACATGAATTTGTACATAAATATATTTATATATCTAAATAAGATCTTGTTTCCAAAACCATATAATTATTTAAATATATACTACAGCTTAATTTCAAAATCTATACCAATGAATCATTTGCAACACCAAAAGAATACCTAAAACATAAACTCAACAGCTACATTCCTTTAATACAAGTCAGTTGTACTTAGCATTCCACCATTGATTTCCAAATTCTTCCTAACGGGCCTGTACAAATATAAACATTATAAATTGGCCCCCAAGAGTGTGGTCGGGTTGGTCACCATGCTCGTTGTAGAGCCATGGAAGCCCGGGTTCGATTCTTGGGAGTGGGAAGAGGGTTAAAAATTGTATTTGGGCTTGCCCGCCCCCCCTTTCCATTAAAATATATATATATATATATATAAACTACAAATTATTAAACATATCTCCATTAATATGATAGTTAATAAATGCATCCCAACAAACAAATTAAAGCATATACTTAAAAATTAATCATTTGAGCTTATCAAACAAAATTTCAAAGAATAAATATGTCTCTTATATTTCTCTTTTTCAATCTAGTAGGTATCTAGATTCAGTTCAAGAGTATCTGGATAAACTAAATCTCTAATTACAATCTATAAGAAGTTTAATGTACCAGAACTTCATCTTTACTGCCATTAGACCCATCTAGAACTTTTAAACAAAAGCACCTAGAAAATGTCACTTTTGGCAAGCCAGAAAGTGGCTTATCAAGCAAAAGCAGCAAGTGAGACCCAAACTTACAACATGCTTGGTAGACTAATTGGCCAGCAAGGATATATTGTACTATAGATATGGGGAATAATTGTAAATCTTCTCGTTGAGTATGCTGAAGATTCAGATGTACCTGAAAAAAAAAAAAAAGGAAAGTTGTTTAAAGATTTTAGCAATTATGTAAACAACATTTATAATTAACACAAAAGTAAGCCACAAATGATATGACAACACTAATAAGCTAGTCGATGCTTTTGTATACACAACATATAAGCAATCAAGTGCAACCATTGTATAATAATATTCCTTCACTTCTAGTTAAAAAAAAGTGGGAAAGAAAAGAGGGCAGAGTTATTAAATTTTAACCATGAATTTTTGTGGAAATAAAAAAGAGGGCAGAGTCACTAAACTATAACTCATCCTAATATTTATGTCACTAATGGAAGCTTCAATCACAAAAGTCATCACCTATTCACATTGTCAGATAGATACTGATGCTTAATCCTTTTATCATGATATCTAGAATTAATAAAATTAAGGTATTATGAGAATATCTAAATGAAGATAAAAGTAACATAGGCAAAATTTGGTCTGATTAACCCATGTTATATCATCTATCAATGCAATCAAGAACCTAAAAAGGAATACTGATAATGATATGGACTGCCATTGTCATCATTCAATAGCAATAATATGAAAGAAGAGAAGAAATAAACTCATCTCCATATCTAAACTAAAACTTTAATACTAATATAAAGCAAAGGTGTTTATAATATTAAAGCAATAAAATGTAACTGTTTTTTTCAGCCTATTTTCAATGAAAATAGTGATAATAATATTTCAATTTGGTCCAGATTATTATTTTTTACCTCTAAAACAACGCCATTCAACATTACTTCGACTTCCCCTTTCCTGAAGCCTCAATGCAAAATCAAGAAAAACTTACAACAACAGCAACAATAAAACACAAAATTGACCTTATCTGAGGAATCTAAAGTGAAGAACCTCATTGAAAAGATGACAAGACAGGTGTCTAATTTGCGAAGCTAAGTTCATCAAAGTTCATACAACTGCTTGTTCGAAAATTAAAACATGAAAAGCAAAAAAAATAAAAAAAGTCACTGAGAACAATCATCAAACACCCTCCCTGCATTTCCTATCGCAATTTCTGTTTCTGCTCTACAATCTCTTCCACTCACGAAACCTAAACTCAAACCAAAACAAAAATCCACAATCATCGAAGCAAAGCGAAAGCCAACAGCAACACAAGGAGCCTTACACACTCCTCAGACAAGACCCAATAGAAATCCTCCTCTCAATTTGCTTTGTTAGGGTTCAATTTCCCCAAATTATCAAAGAAATAGCATTTACATAAAAAATTAAAGTTAACAGATGAAAAAAAATGTATAAAGCCAAATTAAATAAATCAAGAACCTTCGGCTTCTCGAAGATCCTATATGAGTCTGAGAATCTATTGCTTTCGCTATTTAGACTGGAATAATATGAGAAACTAACATGTATTATTTAGCCTTTGTTTTGTCACGGAAATCGTGAGAAGAAGAAAAAGAGAAAGACCTTTTTGAAAATCAAACCTGTAGCTTGATGATTCAAGTGGTGAAGGCAAGCATGGCGGTGGTGTTGCGCAGTGGCGTGATGGTGGAGCTGGCTGTCGCGCTGCGATAGAAGATTGTGTGGTGGTCGAGTATTGTGCATCAGCAAGAGAAAAGAGAAGGCAGTGGTGTTGAGCGATGGGGTGGTGGTGGAGCTGGGTGTTGCACGGCCAAGGAAGACGGCCCGGTGGTGGAGCGTTGTGTTCGTTAGAGAGCAGAGAGAAGGAGAAAGTCGAGAAAGGGAGAATCCATTGTAATCCCGCGTAAACCTGCGAGGGTGGTCGGGTTTAGTTTATGCGGATGGTACCGTATAATGAATTTTAGTTAATGCAATCAGTTGTAACTGACAAAAATTGTATAATTTTAATATTATGCTGGCCTTTATATTATATGGTATAATATATTAAATATATTTTTAGTATATTACATTGTATTGTACTACATCTTATTATTTTAATATAAATATATTATAATATATTATATTATATTAACATTTTATTATAATAATATTGTATAATATTTAGTGTTATATTATACCGTATTAATTTTATATTATATTAATATTATTTAAATTTATTATTATTATAATAAGTTTATTATTAAATAATTATTTTTATATTAATTATTAAATATATAAATATAATAAAATATATTATTATGAAATAAAATAAAATAGTTTATTTTTATAATGATTTATTATTAAAAATTAAAATATAATTATTAATATATAAAAATAATATTATTAACAAAATAATATTATCATATAATTCATTTTTATATTATTTATTATTTAATAATAAAATAATTATTTAAATAAATATATTTGCCTCAATTAAGGAAAAAACTTTTGTCTATAAATCAATAATAATGTGACAAGTCAGTAGTGATTAATAAAAGTAATAAATTAATATTATGTAATAATGATGTATAATGATTAAAGTAAGTTTGATGTGTGTGATGTGTAAGGTAAATTTTCTATAGATAAGATGTAATGATAATCTTTTGTCTTTATTGTAACAGTACGATTCCTTTTGTACTTATAAAATAGAGTTTTCAATATTTTAATGAATCATCGATCATTACCCATTTCTTTTGTGTAATAAAAATCTCTTAAATAGTTTATACTTTTCTTTTTTAGTATTAGAGTCTCTACTCTTAAAAAGAGCATTCTATATCTTCTATAATAGAGTGTACTATGTGGTTGATGCTTAAACGGATCTTCTACATCAGAAATTTTATAGATCTTAAAAGTATAGCCTTAAGATAAGGTTATTTAGCTAAGAAATATATAATATGAATTCTTTTGAGTAAGCGTGACACCTTTTTGTTAAGGTCAGGGAGAGCAGTGTGTTTTAAATTTATCGCAAGCCACTAGCGGAAATAATTTTTACAGTCATAAGTATACCAAACCGATTGAACTATTCCCATTTAGCAAATAACATAGTTTCTTTGCTTATGACTAATCTGGAGAAGATCTATTGCTTGGGACATATTTTCTCAGTCTCATTGTACCATTCACTTTCCATCCCGAATGATTTAGCCACACTATTATTAATCCTATTGATCATAAATCTCATCTATTTATAATTCTATGGGTTACCGACTTGAGTTGGAACATGAAATTTCTTGGGTAGAAAATCACTATGTATAATAGATGATACTGATAAAAACAATGAGTGCAATTTATTTTTTTTCAGTAACTCTAAGGATGATCTTGACTTGTGACCGGAACAGAGGTCCTGACTTTATGGTTAAGTTACCTATGAATGCATTATCTAGTTGTTTTTCTTTATCAATTGCTTATAGTAGTTCATGTCTGAAAAGAAAAATATGAATTATCAGATTCAATAGATGTATCGAACTCTTAATCTTGATCATCTAATGCAAATATTGCATCTACTGAATTTTCAGACTATGTGTACAAAGTGTCATTAAAGTCTGGATCGTCTATCATCTGTAAGAGTTTTGCCAGAACCTTTTCTTAGATTTGCATTGTTTTGTATAATATCATTTCTTTTGACAGATAAAACATTTGTTTGATTTCTTTTGAAGCTTTCGCTTCTTGACAAATCTATGCTTCTAACTATTGTACGGCTTCCAGGCTTTTCTTCTTTGTAGAGCTTTGGTTTGCAATGACGTGTTTTGTTGTTCTCCTGGCACCTAAATTTTTGTGGTTCATCATTGCAATACTTAGAGAGAGAAGTTTTCTCAATCAGCTTCATGTGCTTTTTTAGCTCATGATTTATGCAATAATTCTGAATTAATTATCTTGCAAATTGGAATACCTTGCTAGGCTGAAGTTTTCTATTCAGTATGGCTTTCAGCTTTGAATTTTGCTTAAATTATTTTTGCCACTAGCTTAGGCATGTTAAAAATGAATGTTCTTTTGATTGTGTCTGTTTGCTTGTTGAACATATAATAGAGGCGTTCCTGGCTTATATAATATTATTCAAGCTTTCTGACATTACAACATTTATTCTGCAAAAATTATTTTTATGCCATTTTAGCTTCATTATCTTATGTTTCAAAAAAAACCAAAATCAAATTATTTATAAGAACAGTGCTCATGGTTTTGGTTTGCTTAAAATATACTTTTTTTGTTCTTCATTAAATGAGTACCATCATTTTCATAATGTTCCAATGAATCCAGCGATTATTCTCTATATAATAACACATTTGGTTAGATTTGAAGTTTGTTGACTTTCACTTTCATACTAAGCAATCATTTTTTCAATATAGATTGCTCTGTATTTAAGTTAGATATCATTAATGTTCTAGAATATTTTTACTGTTAGAGCATGAGGAACTTGAAGATGTGTTTCCTATTCAACTTTAACTGCAGGTTATTTAGTTGGTTATTGAGGTAAAGGATCTTATTGTGATTGCTATTGTTGGTATGATTCAGCTGTGGCTGTTGATGCAATTTCTGATGCTTGTCCAGTTTCATATGTAGAATGCTGAGATCTTATTCTTATAGTATCTACATATGTAAAATAAATTGGAAAATGTAGTCTTTCTATTTTAACAGGTATTAGTGCAGAAGAATTTGATTCAGAAGTACTATCATCTAAGTTATCTTTCCAACCTAATGCTTTAATGGGCCATGATTCAACATGAGGCATTTCGTAGCTTCTCTAAAATCTTTTGATGTTATTTCAAGAGAGACTTTCTTCCCAACTATGAGCAAGTTTGGAAGACTTATCTTTTTTCCAAGATATTTTCTTTTGTTTATGAAAATAATCTTAGTAGCATTGCAATATTTTTGCCTTATCTTCATCACTAGCTCTCCTTGTAAAACAAATCATAGAAATTCTTTTAAGTTCATGCCAATTTGAGAGTTGTCTCGTAGTTTGTCTCTTGTAAATCTTTTTTTACTTGCATTTGCAATTTTTGTATTTATTTTGCAAGCTGTTGTTGCTGAGTAATGATTTCATTCAATGCTTTATTTTGTTCTAAAATATTAATGTTACTCTAGTTGATTACCTTCTCAATTGGTCTAAATTATGTTGGATTTGTCTTTTGGACTATTCATTTAACAATTGCATATTTTTTAGAGATTTGCCTGAGTGATTCTTCATTAGTAGGAGCATTAATAACTCTATTTGGACCCATATATTTGACTAAGTAAGATCTTCTTAGCATATGAAAGTAGGATTCTGGATGCTTGCCAAGCAATTGACATTTTTCATAAGGATACAAAGATTTTGTTTTCTTAGGAAAAGAAACTGATACTCTTCCTTCTGTTATTATTTTAATATGTGGAACTTTATGGATCTACAAGTATTTGTTGCTTTGCTCATACTTATCGATCAATTGAGGAGGAAAGAGTAATCTATTTTGTTTGTAAGTTTAGGATTGAATGATTATTCCTTCATCACCAATTATTCTAGTGATAGGAAGATTGGTATGACTCATTGAAAATATTGGAGTTTGAACTTTATAGGTTATGGAATGATGTACGACAAGATTGACTCATCTGTATTCTTTATTAACCAATTCATATGAATTAACAATTTTACGGATTCTAGGACTATGTTTTTTTACAGATCTGAAGTGAAGTTTGGATATAACCTTGGTTAAGACCCACCTCTACTACTTAAATCAAAATATTTTCAAAAATTTTTCATTTTGTGTTAAGAATTGTCAGTAAATAAGTAATATTTTTACATGTAAGGAATAAGGGTTTAAGACCAATTCTGATTACTCTTAGATGCAACCTGTTATATCTTTCAAATCCATATCTCTTAATATCTTTAGAAGAAATAATACGAAGGTATACCTCGGGTTTGTGTAATGCACTTCCTTTAAATTTTACAAAACATGTTATTAGTATTGAGTTAATGTAAACAATATTTTAATACCCTATATATAATACAATATTTCAAACACACTCAATACATCTAATATTAATACTGGGAGCAAGGTTCTTCCATATGCAGGATAAAGCAATCACCGTATCCAAATACCTCGATTTTGAATAAAAGAATATTACAGGTCCTTATTTGCAAACATCTCACAATTTCAATCTAGGGCTACAACTGTGGCAACTGTATAAAATCGCATCTTATAAACCCCTTCTCTTCTTCTCTTCAGAAGAAAACCCTAGCGGCATCAGATCCAGCGGAAGCCTCTCTTCACAGTCGCAGTTGATTATCTCACCACACCAAGCTCGAACCATGGTAACTCTCCCTCCCGCATTCTGTCACTCTTCTCTTTTACTGATTGAAATTGACGTCGTCTTAACGGCGTTTGCTTTTGTGGATGTTAACAGGCGGATGTCGATGCCGATGTTGCGGCGGCGGCGGCGGTAGGACAGCCGAAGAAGAGAACGTTCAAGAAGTTCAGTTTCAGAGGCGTGGATTTGGACGCTCTTCTTGATATGTCCACTGATGAGCTCGTCAAGCTCTTCACTGCACGTGCTCGCAGAAGGTATAATGTCCTTATGTCTCATTTCTATTTACCTATACATATATTTTCGATTAAATGGGTCTTAATTTATTATTATTATTTTATGTTGTTGGTTAGGTTTCAGAGGGGTTTAAAGAGGAAGCCCATGGCTTTGATCAAGAAGCTTCGCAAGGCGGTAATAATTTCTTGAATCTCTGATAATTGTTGTTTTTCTGTTGTGTTAGGATTTGGTTGCTAATTTCGATTAATGCTAAGTTGCAAATAGCGACTATTTGAATTTGGTATATTATCATTGGTTGCTTGCAGTTAGGATTTGGTTGCTAATTTTGATTAATGCTAAGTTGCAAATAGCGACTATTTGAAATTGGTATATTATCATTGGTTGCTTGCATATTTTTTTATCTACATTTAATCCAATGAAATTGAATGCTCACTCTACTGTAGTAGATTATGGTCAATTGGGAACGGTAATTGCATGTTTAGAGTGATGGTAATTGTTTATGAGATCGTTTTGCTGTCTTCATTTAATTGATGTGTGGCCCCAGTGAATAAAACTTACAATGCTAGATTATAATTTGTACTCATTTAATTGATGTACGGTAATGCTTAGGTTGAACTTTGTGGGTTATCAACATTTTATCTAACTGATGAGTTTATTTTTAACATTCAATTTCTGTGAGAGAATGTTCACTGTGGAGTGAACATTAATTGTACCATCTGTGAACAGTCATGTGTTAATTTCTGTATTTGGAGTTCTAGAAATGCAGAATGGTTGGAGGGCAAAGATTTTTCTAATTCTATGTTGTCTTAGGTGATAAGAGGTTTTACTGTGTAAAGGATATTTGTGCTGAAAGTTGTTTTTATTATGTTCAAGGAATGGTAGTTCTGGATGTAAAGAAATTTTTCATTAAATAATAGGATACTGGACTGAGGTTTTGCAGGTTTACATGGATAATATGTTATGTTAGTACTTGAATACAGAACTGAAATTTGATGTCTATTGAATTAAACTTGAATCTGTTCTGAATGATAAGAGTCAATGCAGGCCAAGAATCAGTAGTTTTACATTGTCAATTTAGGTTATGTTAAATTACATAGACTTGTGATTGGTTTGTAGAGGCAATTTGTGCTGTAATCTTCCTTCATGTGTTTTGGTATCTAATGTGTTTTTTTTGGTTTTATTTCCTTGTGGAACATTTTTTTTCAAAAATTGTTTAGACTTTTTTCTCTATATTTTCTACTGTTACTAAGTAGGATTGGTGCAGATTCTAGGTCTCTTGAATGTTTACTTCAGATTGGCTTGTTTCAGTTTAGATGAAAAGTTTGTTTTAAATGTTTTGAATCAGAAAAGGGAGGCTCCGCCTGGTGAAAAGCCTGAACCAGTTCGCACCCATTTGCGGAACATGATCATTGTTCCTGAAATGATTGGAAGCATTATTGGAGTGTACAATGGCAAGACCTTCAATCAGGTTGAAATCAAGCCTGAAATGATTGGGCATTACCTGGCCGAGTTCTCTATCTCATACAAGCCAGTGAAGCACGGTAGGCCTGGTATTGGTGCTACCCATTCCTCAAGGTTCATTCCTCTTAAATGAGATGTATGCCAGCTATCTGGATATTTAGCTTATTGTTATTTTTAGAAAACGTCGAAGTTGATCAAATTTTTGGTTACCTTTTTTTTTTTTTAATTGTTGGACTAAATACTTGCATTTGAGTTGTTAATCTAGATAATGGAACTAATGTCTGGTTTAAAGAGGTGTTATGTAGGTTGGATATGAGTTTATTCTTATTTCAGCAAAAAGCTGTTGTGTTTGTTTCCTTGCCAATTTTTGAATAGGTTAGAATGTTATAGCTGCCTTTTTATCTATTGGCATGTAACATTGCATCCTGAGTGGAGAGTTTGTTAAGGCAGTTATTAATATCAGTTGCATAAATGACACAGCTAGCTAGTTCTGGCAGAATCAGGCGAAATCATGGGATTCAGTAGCTAGTTATTTTGTTGTGTTGGACCAACCTGACTGGGATTTGAATGTGGCGAATACCACCCCAATTCTTACGACCTAGGCCATATGCTTGATTCATGTGTTCAATCCTTTATCACTGAAAGATCTGGTGATAACATGAAGTATATGGTTTTGGATAAGAAATGAGAATCAATTTTGAAATGTCAGTTACTTGAATTAACCCGGAGTGATGACTCCCATTATATGGTAACAAAAGCTCTGTGGGAGGTGGGTTATTTGTTTCACATTTTTGTAGTATTAATCGCGTACAAATTAGCTTGAAATTTTACTCTTCACTTCACTCTTGAATTAGTGACTACACTTCCCCAAACTTTACTTTGACTGGGCGTCTTTTGTTTGGAAGCCCCAACAACGCGGCTCCTTTTGAGTGTTCTCTTATCTTATTTTTCACAAGTACTTGATAATTTTTTTTTTTAAGGAGAAAGTTCTTGATAATTTTGATAAGGACTTGAGCTGTGTATTTTGACCCTGCTTATTATTAACTTTTACGTTTTGGTTTTGCCAAAGACTATGCACCGTAAGTTGCCACATTTTTTAGTTTTTTCGGTAAACTAATTGCCACGACGAGTTTTACTGGCCTTAAGGGATGTCTAATACTCTCTACATTAATATATTAACTTAGTCGAAGTTTCTTTAAATTCTACGTTTCTTTAAAGTCACGTTATGTGCTTGCTAAAATAGTGTAAGCTGGTTCTCACACAAAAAGGAAACTTCCTCGTGCCCAAAACGGTGTAGAAAGAAATTAATATATTGAGTAATCACCAATTGCAAGTTAGTCGTTTAATTAATATTTTATCAGTCAATTTCAAAGATAATTGTAAGCACGTTTCGAATTCACTTCAACAATGGCGTTCCATTTTTTTTTTTTTTTTATTTTAAATGACAGAAAGGATAACTTTCATGGCGTTCCATTTTAAATCAATACTTAGTCGCAGAATCTCATCCAAGCCCATAATTTATCCACGCCCCCAAACATTGCGATAAACTTTACAAAGTATATGATACGGTCAAAATTTGTAACCTAGGTGACATCGAATTGCCACGTGCTCAGCCGCAGTAGTCTAGCTTTCCTGGTCGTAACGAAAAAGAAGTTTGTCTTCCAGTTGTTGCAGTGCTCCCTGCACAGCTTTTTCCACCACGCCGTCTCCCATCTGTCAGCGTTACAACTTTTCAAACTCACATTTATGGAAATCTAATCTATTAATCTAAATTTTCAATAATCACATAAAAATTAAACAGGCCCCTGGCCACAGCTAGATATTAATTAATAATTATGTTACCTGAGTTTCAATATCCAGTACTGCTGTCAGTTTCTGATCAGAAAACTCTGCTTGAATACTTCTTGCACTTGAGCCCAAATTCTTCGAACATTTGAGAACCTCCAGCATTGAATCAACCCCAGATGTTGGATTATTCACGTTTACTCTAATCTTTGATCCCCCATTCTTCCCCAAATTCGATTCCAGCTCATAATTCTTCCTCTCCAATTCTTGCTTGCAGCATTGCAGCTCACGAATCCTCTTCGCAGCTGTTTTAACAATCGAATTCTTATCACTCTGCAGGGGGGAAAAAAAAAAAGTACCCATCAAATCCTGGGCGTGTTTGAAGTTGAAATGCTGCGGCTTTTAATTCACAATTATTATAAAATGAAATTATTGGCTGTCAAAAAAATGTCGTGTTTAAAAATTAAGGAGAAGTAGAATATTCCAAATTAAATAACTGCATGTCAACTAATAAACCTTGGTTCCAAGTGGCAACATGGAATGCAGAGCCAAGTAATTTTGCTTCTCCCTTTCTCTCCTCATTCGCTCGTTAATCATGTGCCTGTGACTGCGCTCGCTGTCATGTTCTGGAGATTCCATTTTTGCAGGCTGAATTTTCCTTAAGAATTGAATCATTTTCTTGTTTGCATTTCCGCAATTAGACCCATTACCCGTATTTTGTGACACGAATTCAGTTCTGGGTCTGTTTGGATATGGCACAAAAGCGCTTTGATTTACAGGAAGTGCTTCGTAGTCAAGCCAGAAGATATCGCCCTGGCCATGAAATGGAAATTTGAAGAACTCATCCATCTATTGTCTTTGTAATAGGTGAGTTTCGAATTTTGGTTACGACGGTTATATAAAATTTTAACGGTCTTTTTTCAGAACGTGTGTTTTTTTAAATTGTTTAATTAAGACATGTCTGACACGTGGTCAGTTTTATTTACTCGGTTTAGGGTCAAAGGGCACGGCACTTTGAGGGCCACGTAAGAATAGTCCACGGAAAAATTCAATCAGTCCTATTAAAAGGGATTCTGTCCGTTTGATTCAATGTCCACGGTTGATGTCATTCTTTGAAGACCAGAAATTCGCATTATATGCTTGAACTTTCTCATGCGAGCCGACACTTTTAAGTCACGGGTGGACTGAATATTTTTGAGGTAATTTTATTTAATTAATTACGATTTTAAAAAATAAAAACTAAAAAATTAATCTTAACTTTCTCAAAAAAAAAGAAAAAAGAAAAAAAGTCCTACCACCTAAATAAGGTGGAGCGATTCGAAATTTGGAACCCCAACACGTGAATAAAGTAAATAATAATGTTAACAATTTTAACATTTAAATCTTAATATTATGTATCAATTATCTATTAAATTATAAATTTTATAATTTATAAAATTATTTAACTACTATTTAATGAATGAACGTCACATTAATTAAAACTCAAATTGAAATCTTATCTCAAACATTGCTCTAAAATAAAAGTTAAAATAATAAATAAACTAGCAACCGTGATACTTTTATACAATGATTTTTTTTTTTTATACCATGATACTTTTATATAATTTTTAATCTAGCAACTGTGTATCGTATGTTTCAAATTTAGTACTTGTATTTCAAATTTTCATATTTAAATTTTAATATTACGTGTTACTCATTTATTAGATTATAGATTCTATAACTTATGAAATTATTTAATTACTATTCAATAAATAAATATCACATTTATTAAAATTTAAATTAAGACTTACATGTTAAGATATTCAACATTGCTTTAAAATAAAAAACTAAAATAATAAATAAACTAAAAAATGATTGTCACAATGGTTTTCTTTCTTATACTATGATACTTTTATACAATTTTCAATTTAATAACTGTGTATTGTATGTTTCAGATTTAGTACCTGTATTTTTAATTTTTATACAATGACAAACCAATAAAATAAAGACTGTACATATAACAAATTAATTAAATAATTGATTGTCTTTCTTTTTTCCATCCTTTTTCTTAGCACTTTGGCCGTAATTTTTTCACTTGATTCCGTGATTCATAATTACTCCTATCAGAAATAAGGGAAATTAAGTAATAATAATATTGTTTTATTCTAACAATAACTTTATAAAGTATAGACTTTATAATTATGCAGCAAAGGGCTTCTGAAAAAGGCTTGAGTTAAAGGCATGCCACGTATAATGAGTTAGTGACATATATTTGCAAAACATTGAACCCCAGTTTAGATTCTCAGACGTAATTACTGTAGCAAACCATTTTGAGCTAAAAACACCTCACTTCCGTGAATTAACATAATTTCATCTGCCAGAATGAGAAATGCCAGCAGATTCTTTTCTAAACAATGGCAAGAGATGCAATTTATCTATACAATGTACATTCTTTGTGTGCTGTGTGTACATTCCTTGTGTGCTGTGGCATCTTTTCCCTGTAGACCGCTTTATGATTTGCCAGCGTAATCCAGCCAATGACAGATGTGCTGTTACTTTTTTACCATCTCAGATTAATAGAAACTGGTATCTTCTTCCACAATGTCAGTGCTTGCGCAAGGGGTACTGTGAACCGCATATGCTTCTGATTCAGAATCCATAAGTTCTGTTTTAGACTCCTGATCTTGGGCACGGTAAGGAAAATCTGATTCCATTTGGAGCTTGTGAAACGAGTTATCAATTTCATCTTCATCGTCATTTCCACCTGCATACATCTGAAGATACACCTCATCTCCTTCATCCTGTAAATGCAGAAGATAGGAATCAAATGACAAGATGGTACCAGATGATTTAACGGACAGAAAGAGCTGATCCAGATGGTTAACTTATATCAGACCTCAGAGTCCTCATCTTCAGTGGCATAAGCAGAATCTAGTTTGTCGTACAACTGCGCATCTCCAGTGTCCCTCACACTGTTCATTTGTTCCTGTCAATGCCAAGCAAGGACCAGAAACTAGCTTGAGTAGAGAGAAAAATAAAAATTTCCCCATCAATATTTACAACAGCTACGCTGTAAATAGCAAAAGCTAAAATGCAAAAGAAGGCCTTACAATTTCAGATCTTAGTCTCCCCACATTAGTCTCCAGAGTTGCAACGTGCTTTAGGAGAGCCTGTCGAAAAAATTAATTAGACAACCAGACAAGATTAGACGTGTTTAAGGTAAAAATAGTAGTGCAAATAAAATCCCATGTTCTTGTGGGGATTGATTATTGTGGGCAACACAAGCTGAATTCACTCCACCACCTCCACCAGACACAGGAGTGGTTAGTTGGTAGGCCCAGTCCAGTTCAGCAGTTCCTATGAAAGTTTAGCTGGGGTGCCCCAAAGTCAAAGTAGAAAGTCAAGGCAAAATTTGCCCCATTTCATAGCATAGATCCAATCCCTACTGGGCAGCTCAACATTGTTTTCACTAGTATACTCGACGGAGCTTCTACGAATGAAGTGTAATCTCAGATGCAAATGGGACAGTTTATCTAATTATAGTTTCACAAATGCAGTAGCTTTGGATACGAAGGGCTGCTTTCCCATACAAATACAGTAGCTTCCTATAAAAAATTTTAAGCGATACCTCTTGTCTTTGAAGTTCAATAGAACGTGCCAAAGCCTTCCTCTTTGTCAAAAGATTCTTTGGCCTCAATGTGGAAGGTCGCTGGTAGTCCTTTCCCCTGTATACAATCATAGCATAGCCTTTGGAGATTTTGTCTACCGAAACCAGCACACCTCCACTTTCAGCTTCAAGTGCTAATGCAATTTTTTTGGCTTGATCAAAGGTTTTAACTTTCACAATTATCTTAATCAATTCCCGGTATTTCCAGTGCAAGTGCATGTTCTCCACAGTACCATCAAAAACACCGCGCCTACCTAAAAAAGGAATTATACTCCCATAAGATATCATATTCAGAAATGAGAGCCATTACAAATTTGTTAGTAAAACAGATTATTTTACCCAGAAGTAAGAAAGCCTTCATCCTTAGACCAAGCTTGCGAAACATAAATCTCTCCTCATCAGTTATGCTCTCTGGGTCTGCTTGCCTTTCTGCTGGTTTCAAAGATTGCTCTACTTTTGATAAGGCTCGTTCAGCTCTCAATAACTTCCTTTCAGCCTGACAGGAAAATATCCCGAGTTCAAACCATGCAGAATTTTCTTCTTTCCTTTAAAATGAGTAAGATTTGAAACTCAAACACATCACAACCTCAGCCACCTTTTTGCCACTAGAGCTAAAGTCAAAGGCTGAAAATATGGAGACTTCACTTCACTTAATGATACTCATTCCTTTGTGATGCATCATGCTAATTACCAACAATTTGATTTAATCTTTTGATATGACATAGAGCACTTAAATCAGAAGAACAGGCAAAATTTGAGCAATAAAGCAGGCCTTACACATACTACAATTGTTTCTGGTTAAAATGAGCAATAGTGATGTAGTAACTGAAAAATACAGTACGGAATCATCAGAGTAAGAAGATCCCAAGTTTAGATGAACTCACACGAGCAAGTTTCTTTTCCAGTTTTTGGACAAGATAGGCATGCCTCCTTACTTCAGCTTCTCTCCTCAGATTTTCCTTATGACTATCGTCCAGCCTCTTTCCCCACCTAGAATTTGCATCCAAAGTTTCCTTTAGGGTCCCAGTAGTTCCAGATTTCTCAGTTGTTTCAATACTTGGTAAGACAAAGGCTGAGGCTCTTAACCGAGCCTGCTCCTCTTCATCTTGAAGGGACTTCGCCAATCTCTCCCTTTCCTGTAATGCTTCAGTGACATCTGGTGATAAAAAGTTTTTTCCCCTATAGAATACCAAGAAATCCTTGTTTCTTGAGAGCAGCATGCCTCCTGTCAATTTCTGCATCCAAACGTCCAAGTTTAATTCCAGCATCTTTGAATTGCTGAAAGAGAATTCAATGCATTGATGAAAAGTAAACTAATAAAACTGACCGGTAAAATCTACATGATCAAGCCATCAATTTTTTATTTGTTCCAAAAAATTATGAGACATATACAATTAGTGCCTATTATATAGTGCTATTAGATATAATTCTTGTTGAAAAAGTAAAAATATTCTATAGAGATAGCTTGTCTACAGAGATCATGATAGCTTGTCTACAGAGATCACTCAAAGCAAAGACTAATTGCCCAAAGATTCTAAGTACGTTTGCATGCAGCCAAACATCATAATCTGCATATTGATTTATTATTTTTTGCATTACGAAAAATAATTTTTAATAAGCATTTACAAAGGTAGAAGAACATAAATGACAGACATAAGATAGGGGATAATTGGATGCATGCTGATACAATTACAACTCTAGTGAGTCAGAATAGATTAGCTGATTAGTTCTATTACCTTGATATCTTCAGCCATTCTCTCACTAGTAGTCAGCTGTACACCTCGTTTAAGAGCAATTTTAGCAATTGAACTTTTTTCCCACAATTTAATCATGGCCACAGCCAAACCTTGGAGCTGCCTACTTCGTCCTGGAGACAGAATATTTACAGTTATTTGGGATGGAAGATCATCTTCCCAAACATATGGATTTACCCTGGACAATGTGGCATACCTAAGGCAAAATGTGGAGGAAGAACACGAGCAAGTCTTTGTAAATTTGTTGCCTCCTTTCGTGCAAGAGTAGATCTGACTCCATAAGGAAGTATTCTGAAAGGAGGTTGGTAACCAGGAACTATCCCAGGAAGCATATCTGCATCTACAGGTAAAGGATCACATCCTGGCCAATCGGTGTACCTAGGACCCAGACTGTCTAAAAGCTTCTCCACTTCGTCTTCGTACTTTACTTCTCGCACAAAATCTGTTTCTTGCTCCTCACCAGCAGTTTCCAAGTTTGCTTGAGTTGCATGCACATTATTATAAGAATCAACATTGGAAGGATTCTGAGCCGTTTTATCTGTAGCTGTTGATAAGGAATTACTAGACATGCTAATTCGCTTGTATATCTGCTTATCAGTAGCTTGAGATACAGAGCTTGCAGGTAGCTCATTTCTCTTATATATCCGTTTGTTCAGTTGCACTGATGGAACCTCATAACTCACACCTCTATACAAAGAAACAGCAGTGCCAGATCTCCAAATCACCAATCCACCAGTTTTTCTCTAAAGAATGAAAACAAACAAAGGAGAAAGTTCAATCAAATGATTGATTACAATGAAAAATGTTAGAAATTATCTAATTTGAAGCACATATGTTAGATTGTTTTTCTCCATATTTATGACAATTGAAAGATGGACGCAATATTATTGCATGAACGGCAGGGTAGCACTGAGAATCATGTATGTATAAATACAGCTTACACTAAACATGAATATGAATTAAAAAAAAATAAAAAATAAATAAAAATTTACTCCCAAAAGAAGAGGTTAATTTTGAAGAAATCTTGACAAAGGCCTTCAATATCCTTCCATTACAATGGTATGAAATCAAAACTGACATGTAGCACATATAATTTATCCTTTGAGACTCAGAACGCATGTTTCAGTTTACACTTTAGTGCATTAAAGTGGTTTCATTCATAGTCCATTACTTCTAATTAATTATAAAATTTAGTCACCAATCATAAACAAAGAAATATAAAGTTCTAAAGAAACCAAAATGACAACACAAAATCAAATAAACATATAAGTAACAGAAATTAACAAGAAGCAAACCTCCAATATCTCATGCATCCTCTTCATATTGAGCGCTGGGGCACCCTCAATCTTCAACCTAACAATTTCTGACGTCTTCCACTTCTCATGAATCACATCCACTACAGCTTGAGTAAGACCGGCACCCTTAATCCTTGTCTTGCTCTTAGTCTGAAATGTCAAATTCCTCAACCTTCTCAACTCATACTCAGGTAAAGTCAACTCTGCCAGTGAAGTCCTACTCATCGTCCTCTTCGCTGACCACCTCCCTCCCGCTTCCTCCTCCTTCCGTTTCTCCCATGGAAACTTCACTTCTCCATCACTCCCTACCTCCTCTCCTAACCCCAATGGCGATTCTTTTGAAAACCCTCCTCGTGCATTCGGCAAAAATCCTTCTTCCACATAAAATATATCCTCTATAGATCCTTTTTCAATCACTCTCTCTTTTCCTTGCCCTCTCCTCTCATCATCATCATCACCAGCACCCACGTAACCAAATTTCTTCAATTTCTCCACAATCTTCCCCATTGTAGTTCCACCATCACCAACACCACCAACACCATTACCATCACTATCACTCCTAGCAAAACCTAGACCTGACAAATTCACATTATTTTTTCTATAATTCACGCTTGCCTGAGGCGGTTTCAGGCGGTTATATTTATTGGGTTTGTTCCATTTAACTAACCAACTGCTACTAGAACATAAGTTACCATTATCATCTTTATCATGTTGAGAAAAAACTTTATTCGTGGATAAAGAACAAATTTTTCTTGGGGGGTTTTTTTCGTGAGCAGAATTTGAAGAGAAATTTTGAGAAAAGAAATGATTTTTAAGAGGAATTGAGTGACCGCACCTGAGGAAACGAAAATGGGTGCCGTGGAATTTTGAAAAGGATGATTGAAACGAATCGAAAATGGTTGTTGCTGGGCAGAACTGGCGACTGGGGACTAGAGCCATAACATTAATTAGCTAAAGATTTTCAGCGCATAATTTAAATATATTGAAAAAAGCAGGCATCGATTGCTACTGTTTTGAGGCTACAAATTAGAGGTTTTGGGTTTTGGAAGCTCAGCAGCAATTAGACGCTGACATATTGCTCAAGACTGCATTTGCCATCTCAATGTTATCTGTGGCGGGGAAAAATATCCAAGGTAATAGTATGTGGATTATAAAAAATAATATTAACTGAAAAAACTAAAATTATGAAAAACAGGGAAATTAGATGTATAAATCGTATCTGTTTCTTAACTGAAAAGAAAATCAAAATAAAGAATAGTCTTTTAATAAATATTTTATAAAAATAGAAATCAAAATAAATATCTACATTTTGAAGATATTAATATGCATTGGAAAATCTTTTAAAAATAAAATATTAACACAAGACTTGTCCAATCCTATTATGACCAAGTTTTACTCCTAAACTAACAAAAATATTACATGTAAAAATCCTATATTACTTATTAACATTTATTAAAGTAAATAGTTTTTAATTAGGAAAATTCTATAATACCATAATGAAAATTATGGTATCAATATTGTAATAAACATAAATATTATAAATTACACATAGAATTAATAAATGTAAAGTAAAACTAGTAAATTCATACAATATTATCAATTATTTAAAAATTTAATAAATTTTCTACATAATGTTAGTGAAAAAAATTTTATTCATTTACAAAAAGTATTTTCTTTAATTAAACAAAGAAAAAAAATTACTTGTTAATTAAATAAAAAATTTTCTTAAAAAAATGAAATAAATTTTATTTAATTGGTTTAACTATAAATTTTATACTCATTCTATGACATTTGTTTACTTTATTTTCCTATTTTCTATAATAATATCTATTTATTACACAAGTTAATTAAATATAATTATTTATCTTGATGTGGATCAAGCAAAATAAAATAAAATAAAAAATATTCTTATATTATTAGACACATATATAATATATCAATAAAATTAGATCTCATTTTGAGTCTTCTGCATATTTAATATAATTTCAAACTTTTTACTTGTACTTAGATAATTTAGGATTATTGTTGAAATATAAAAGATGCAAAATAACTTCATCTTACAATAACTATAAAAGATATCAAGATTATTTTTTTTTTCAAAATCTAATTTTGAGAATAAATTTCATCCTTAATAAAACTCGCATGTATTAATAAATGAAAAACTAGCATTGTTCAATTTAAATAAAATTTAATAAATATATTAGATAATAAACATTATAATGAGTTTTTATTTTATAATTATAAACTTTTTTTTTGCAGTAACTCTTATTTTAATTTACTTATTTTAATTTTTATTTATAAGTTTTAGGAATAATCTACAAAAATTATATTTAATTTTGTACTTAACATTGATTTACTTATTTTATGTTATATTTGTAAGTTTTCATTTTATTTACTAGTAATACATCAATTTAACAGTTTTATAATAATTTACTTATTTTACCTTCTTTTTACAAGTATTATGTTCTATTTCCAAAAATTATTTTTTATTTTACAGTTAGTGTTGATATACTATTTTTATATTATATTTGTAAGTTTTTATTTTATTTACCAATAATACATTAATTTACTAATTTTATATTAATTTATTTATTTTATCTTACATTTATAATTCTTATATTCTATTTCCAAAAAATTTATATAGTTACTATAATCAGGTGGTAACATTATTAAATGCAACGATGCCTCTTAAGAGTGTTAGTGGAAGGAAAACAGTGAGCCATTTTATAATATCGATACATTTTATAATATAGATTTAATGTCACCTCGATGGATGCCAACTTACCGCTACGTCTCTGGGGAAAAACCATTCTTCTCGAATGACCAACAAGCAAATATAGGGAATGGCGTGGTCGTCCGGTTCTTGGTGACTGCAGTGTGATGGATCGAGGAAGGGAGAAATCTAAAAAGGGAGTATTTTATTAACACAGTAACACCTGATGAAATCGATTAAAGCACCCTTATATTACAGAGCTTTCTTTCACCAACACAATATAAGAGTATTTTATTTAATTAGAAATTTTGGAACGCTTATATGCCACTTTTAATATGCTAATTTCTATACATACTCGGAATCGTGCTAATTTCTCCAACACTGAGATTTATTTTTTTTTCTAATTATATCATGAAGAAGATGAAGAAAAAATAAACTAGGTTTTTTAATTTTTAAATTAAAACTTTTTAGGACCGATCTCATACAACATATAAGAATTAAGTAATCTAGAAATTCATACCTTGATATTTTGAGAAGATGAACAATTGAAAGTTGTAGATCCGCCTTCAAACGATCTTCCAGGCTATGACACAAGTTTGATCAACACTGGACATGTGGGCGTCTGTTTCACCACTCACCCAAATCGTAATTAGCACTTCTTAGATGTCTTCTTTATTTTTCTTAAAAATATGGGGTTCTCCTCTTCTCTCAATTTAAGAGTATAAAGCCCCTTTTATAATATCTTATGAAAACCCTAATATGTTAGGATTAAGATTTCATTTAAAATAGAATTCTTCTTTAACTATCTCTCACTTAACTAAAAATGGAAGGAATGCAGTAATAAACTAGGAGACTACCTTATAAAATATTACATGTTCTCATTTACACTTTTAATATAACATACTAGGCCTTAACAAATATTATAATTATAATTTTCATCTAATATGCCAGCTTTTCTTGCTTTTGGATCAGATGATGGTCATGTCAATTAAATGAGCTAACCTGGAGATCATTTGGGAACATACTAATAGTGGATACTAATAATTAAATTTGTAATTAAATAAATATAATTATTTAATTCCAATTCTACTTCACTATAAGATTGGAAATGACCTCCATAATTGTATGCTCGAATATAATTCGCCTAAGCCACATTGATTTCTTTATCGCACAATCCTTTGTACCACATCCTTAATTTAAATTGATATTTCAATTGTCCAATCAATTTAATTACATCTTTTTCCTTGATACTTATTGGTTTTCTCTAATGATCATTTTCAACATACTTATTTATGTTGAGACACTCCGCCGGAGAATTCTATGATCAAGATCGAAAACCCATCAAGAGATGTGTCGTACAAATTTATATTGTTAATCTACAATTTCAATACTTGTAATTGCTCCCACCAAGATACTGGTAATCTAGACTACATGTGTATGTCATGCCCATTAGTAACTCAAATGAAATAACAACAACAATCATGAAATCATAACTAACTCAAGATTAAGATTACGATGAATCAATGCCTATGAGATTTAATAAGTCTGACTGTTATTACTAGGTTAATTAAATCTCATATGTGATCCAGATTCAATGTAGACAAACTACATCAATAAATTCATACATGATTAAGACAAATCACTCAATGAATTTATTACGGTTTATACCTAAATAAAGTGCTCAACTTTATTTATCAATCATGAACTTAATTTATTTAATCATAAGATAACTTGTATTTATGTCTTCTACGAATCCACATGGTGATCGCATAAATACATATAATATGATTAAATGGATTTTGCTCAAAATATTAATGTAATTCAAAATATCTAAATAAATATTTGAAATATTTTATTAATCAAAAAATTAATATGCTTTAAAGAGCACATAATCCCAACAAAAGAGGTATGTATATAAATACTTTTATACATAGCTCATAACTCTTTGCCTGAATCCATAAGCAAACTTGAACATGGCGAAAAACGCAACGAGGATGAAGCTCAAGCCAAGGACACAAGTAGCAACGGAAAGCCCTACAGAAGGTGCCAACATTGCATATGTGCCTGTAACAAATGCAACTACCATTGCTAACATGGAAGCCAGGATGAAAGAATGAGCCACAATGAAAAGAATCCAGATTTGCCGAAGGGTCTTAGTTGAAGTAAGGAAATGGATAAAGACAGCTGAAAGGGAGAGGACCATGGCTATGACATCAGAAACAACAAATACTTGAAAAGCTGCATTTTTTATGAGAATTGGAGTGCCGGGAATTGGGCCTTCGTTACCCCAGTAACCACCGGGTAATGTGAATCCTGCAGCGAAGGTAACTGTTGCTATAAGTGTAGCCACTATCGTATGTCGCGGTTTCAGTTCTTTTATTTCTCCTTCTTCGAATACCTTTTTTTCTTCTTGCACCTGGAGAATACCATGTGGATATTGTCCACGGCCAACATTTTTGGACAACTCTTGAATTTCTTGCTGTGATGTGTTGATCATATTTGGTAAATTATATATTGAACTAAAAAAAGTTATGAAACAATTAAAAAAACCAAAAAAAAAAAAAAACTGAATTTCAAGGGCAGCACAAGACAAAATACACCTTTATTTTATAGGATTTTGTTAAGTTACAATTCTAATAATATATAACTCTAATAAAATATGTAAAAATTTGTAACATGACAGTAAAACCTAATGTCATATTATAAGAGTCGTAAGTTATTAGGATTGTAACTTCGCAAGACTCTTATTTTATAATATCTAGTTACCTACAGTACATAATCATGTATATAGAGAGAGGGAGAGAGAGAGTGTGGTATGCTCCACTAACATTTCATACAAAATAACGTAGCACACACATGAATGTCTCATACTATTCACTGTATAACAATTAATGTGATACTGTAATTAATTATTTTAACACACATAATAATTTATGATAATATTATGTCCTATGTAACACATTCAAGACAGATGAAAACCATTAGCCACATTAAACTAATAATTAAGAGTTCCTAATTATAAAATGAGTTAATTGATCCACAAAAAAATGTATTAGGCGTTATGCCATATGCAGTTCCTGAGAAGCACAAAACACAATTAGAAATATATATAGAATTTGCACTAGATATTTATTACACACAATATTGCATATGACACATTTCAACATAAAACAAGCTCATTCACTATATTGATTTTCTTTATGTGCACAACTGTCTTCATTCTATTTGTTATATACAGTTTTGCGTACGCATATCAGGTATAAATAGCATTATTCTATATATAAATGTTATGATGTCCCTTATGCATATGACAGCAAATCGTACCATATATAACATGATTTTTTTAAATACATACATACATACATACATACATACATACATACATACATATATATATATATATATATATATATATATATATATATATATATATATATATATATATATATAATTCATAACAACGTTGTTAATTTTTACTCACAAATGTTCCATGTTGCAGTGCAAATGGAATAAAAAAGCTCGTTACTCTTTTTTATTTTAAAAAAAAGGTATGACTGTTGACTAATATTACTTGCAATAGCTCGCCTGTATAAACAAGAAGTAGCAATGAGTAAAAAGGCATTTACCTCGAGCTCAGAAAATCCATGAAGTTTTACATGTTCAACACTAATATCATAATTGTTGAGGGCCTCATAATTGCCTCGACCTTTTTTGGGATGGACAATCTCATAGGATAAAAGTCGACAGACAGCAGCAAGCACATGGAGAGGCGTGTTCCCGTTTACATCCTGCTGATTTATAAGAATCTCGACGGACCGTTCACTTAGGAGATACTCCAATTGGAGGTCATTTGAACTTACCATAGCAAAGTGAAGGAGATTCCAGCCTCTTTCATCGACCTGGTCACAACAATCTGGACAAAAGGAGATAATTTCAGTTACTACCCTTATATGCCCTCTGCCGGCTGCTAAATGAAGAGCTGTCATCTTCCGATCTTTGTCACCGATGTATGCAGCTGATGTATCACACTGTAATAGCAGTTTTGAAGTAAATTCGCGACCACTATATGCAGCATGATGGAGTGGAGTCCAACCGTATTCGTCTTGTACGCTTGTCAAACTCCTCTTTTTCTCAAGTAATTGCTTTATCACTCCTGAAAGAAAATAATAAATAACCAACTGAACAAATTAAATTTATAAAGCAAAAGCTTTAATTCTGTTGACGGTGCAAATAACGATTTTTTTTTTTGGTTGGATGACAGCTCAACAAATATAGACCATCAAGTGGACAGACAAATTTAGCTGACAATATTTTGGATTATGACTGCCCTCAATTGAGTTTGTACTATTGGAACCGAATTGGACCCATATTAAACAAATCTCACCATCGATTCGGTGATCGTCACAAATCCAACTGAACATCGAATTCTATCTCATTTTATTTTTATGTCCCACCAAATTTCGTGCGTCATCCGCACTTGAGCATAACTGTGTACGTGTGTATATATATAGTCGTTTAAGCGAACCTGTAGGATATATGTAGACTGCCGCATGCAAGGCAGTCTTCCCATCGGGGCCTTCATGAGCAGGTGATGGGCAGTTTTGTAAAATTTCAGCTACTATCTCGACAGATCCATTTGCCGCAGCCATATAGAGTGGAGTTTCGCTGTTGCCATTAGCAGAATACGGAACACAAGGGTCTGCTTTGATTAAAATTTTCACAACGTCGAAGCTACGAATTTGCACTGCCTCGTGCAAAGGTGTGTTCTGTTCCTTATTTTTCATCTCTAGAATCTGCCTTTCTGTGCTTTCGACACCGCTTTCTAGGTCTATAGGCTGTTTCTTCGCGAATGCAATCAGAAATTCCACAATGGCAGCATGCCCCTTTTTGGCCGCGAGATGGAGGGGAGAATCACCCTTGGCATTAACTTGAAATAGTAACGATGGACACAAATCAAGTATCCTTTCCACGAACTTGGGTGATACACTACTAATCTCTCCTTCTTTATTCTGCAAGGTCAGATGGGATGCAATTCTGTTGACATGAAGGACTGTATTGTTCATGAGATCAGTCACTATGCTTCCGAGTTCATCTTTTGCTATTTCCTTGAAGGGTTCAATGTCACCCTTAGCTGCAGCCTCATATAATTTAGGATCCATGTCAATTTGTGAATGCGATGAAATTTGAGTTTTCAGTACGGACTGCAGCATGTATACCAAATTACTTATCCTGGAACTTTAAGTACTGCGGTTTGCTGCTTGATGCTTTTCGAGTTTGCCAGGTAAAGAATAAAGAGAAATTATTCTCCATCCAGGGAATATTAAAAATATAATTAGTCATCATGAGTTTCTTATAATATTTAAAAATGAACTCTAAGTTTTACTTTTATAACAATTAATCATTTTTTTTATTAACTCCATTAATTACAGTTAAATAATTTAAGATAAAAGATTATTTTACTCCTTAGTCTCCAAAATATTATTTTACCTTCTTAAATAAATCTAAGTGTAAAATAATTTTTTATCTTAGATTCTTGAACAGTGGTTAATATAGTTTAAGAGAAAAAATCATTGATTAATATAAAATTAAAATTTAAAATATACTCTTATATGTATTTTTAATATTTTTAAAATGATTGTGAGATAATTTCTTAAAAATTAATTAAGGTGATTAAAGCGATGCCTTAAGTGACCATCCAACCCAATCATTGAATAATATATATTGAGAATCTTTACCTATCTTTGTGAATCTTTCATTTAACTACTCGATCGAGCATCACAAAATTGTTATTGTGATTAATAAAGAGGACATTAATGGTTTTTAATATTCATTGAGCAGTTAATTAATTTTGTGTGCACCGTAATTTTTTTTTTTAACTAAATTAATATGACTTGCACGGGACTTTAATTTGTTTCCCCCACCCTTAGCTTCGTATTTATCTATGCTTTTGTTATCGGTATTGCATAATACTCGGAGAAAAGAAGCTAAAGTTAACCATATTGCATATTCATCGATTGACAATGGCCACTACCATTTCATTCGATTCACCAATTGAAATAGGATCCCAATAAATTAACAGGGGAGTATGCTATGAGTTCTGACAGTTTCATTATTCCCAAATAAGAAAAGTGATCAATTATCCCTTCTCAATCTTTCTCGTTCTTAAATTAGTTCTTCTTAAGTTATTACATACTAGGTTTTATCTTAAGTGAAGTATCATTCTTCTGTTGAATCATAAAAATTTTATGATGTGCAATTACTTATTTAGTTATACCATCATCGAATAGACATTTACATATATTGTTTAGTGGGAAATGCATCAAAGTGACTTTTAATTAATTTAGAAGTTATGTACGCCTTGACCGTTCAATTAACAATTAGATAATATGGAAACACCTTGCCTCGGTTTTATTTATAATATGTATTCAATTTGTTTCTTGCTGGACACTTAATTGAACTACTCGAGCATTACAAAACTATTCAGTGAGACTACTCAAGAGGACAATAATGTTAATTTATCAATATTCATTCAGTTAATTAATTTTGGGTTAACTTATTTTTCATCAAATATGGCTTGGGACTTTGTTTCCCCACGCTTAACTTTGAGCCCGAGCATGCTCTGTAAATACATTTATATAAAAGAAAATTTCAAAGTAGAAAAACTACAAAGTTGTTCTTAATTTAATTTACAAAGAGTTATTGTTATAATACTGCAAAATAATAAATTATTATAGGAATTATTGAAAGGTAACACTTCATTATATTAACTTTTAAAAAATTAAGTTTACTATATTTTCTTCACTTTTATTACTTGACTTATTAGTTGACTTATAAAATATCAAATTTTCTTTTAATTGAATAAGTCCTAAATAAAATATAAAGAAAATTTTAAATCAATGCAAATTGAATTTACAAATTCGCCCTACTATTGGTATAAAACAACGTATCATTACCAGATAATTTTACAATGTTAATTAAACAATAATATAGCTCTGCATTAATTTTTTGCGTGATTAATTGTAAATTGATGGAAATGTAGTAAATTATTATTATTTTTTTAAAATTGATTAGTGGAGTTGTACCTTTTAATAATTTATGTAGTAATTTATTATTTCTTAATATTTACAGTAGTAAAATGATCAAATATGACTCGTAATATTTGGCGTAATGGAAGGATAATAACTCATTTATAAATTATACCTTGACCATTCAACAATTAAGTAATATATATATATATATATATATATATATGAAGATTCAGTACTTTTTTATAAAAAAAAAAAAGAAAAAGAAAAAGAGAAAGAGAAAGGGATTATTCCTTACCTTATTTTCATACATGTCCTTTATTCCTTCGTGAACCTTTAATTAAGTTACAACAACATTTCTAACAATACAGTGCCATGTAAGTTACGTTCGATGGTCAAATATTCCAAAAAGCTTTTCACAATTCGAAAAATCAAATTTGATTTTCATGACTTCCTCTCTTCAAATTGTATTTTAGGAAATTAATTGATTATGCATAATAAAAAATACTCATAAGTACTGTTACAGTGGAATGAATAAAGTATTTAAAGAAAACATAATGAATGCAAAACAAATTGATGAAAAAATAATAACACTTCTTCTCTTTTAGAATGTGGAATATCTTACTTAATATAAAAAATAAAAGAAAAACTTATGTGGGGATAGACCCACTAGTGCTCTTTCATGTAACATAGCACTGAGTTTTAAAATAGGATTATTAGTGGGACCTCACTTTGAGATCTATTAAGTTTAATATTTAAGAAGTTAGTAAATTCGAAAATAGAATTCATTGTTGATAGAGTGTCAGCGTGTAAGTATACATAATAAATAATATAATGATAAGTATTAAAATCATTTTTACATGAATGAATGTTATAAAATTTGTTACAATAATTTTAACAGTATAATTTTAGTAAATAAAATAAATAATGAGATTAATGATTTAATAAAATAAAAGAATGTAATAAAAAAATCTTAAATTCTAATTTTATATCAATTAGTCATTTTTTTCGTTAACTCCATTAACTATTGTTAAATAATTTAAGATAAAGTAATATTTTATTTTTTAAGTCTCATAAAATATTATGTTACCTTTTTAAATAAATCCAAAGACAAAATAATATTTTATCTTAAATTCTTTAACAATGATTAACGTAATTAATAAAAATGTAGTTAGTTAATATAAATTAAAATTTGAAGTGTTTCTGAATTATTATAAAAAAATTCATAGTGGCCAAATGCAACTTTAACATTCGTAATTGGTTGGATGATGAGTTCCCGAGAATTAATTAATTAAAGTAATTAAAGTGATACCTTCAGCCACCACCCAGCCATTGAATAACATATATTAAGAATCTTCACCACGGTTTGTGAATCTTTCATTTAACTATTCGATCGAGCATCTCAAAGCTGTTATTGATATTTCTAAAGAGGACAATAACGTTTATTCATTCGGTTAATTAATTTTGTGTGCGCCATCATTTTTTGTTATTTTTAACTAAATATGACTTGCATGAGACATTGTTCCCCACCCTTAGCTTTGTACTTAGCTATGCCCTTGTTATGCAATACTCGGAGATAATAAACTAAAGTTAGCCATAATTGATTACTGCATATCATGCACAAAGGCCACTACCATTTCATTCGGTTCACCAATTGAGCTAAGATCCCAATAAATTAACAGGAGAGTATGCTATGGGTTCTGACAGTAGCATTATTCCCCAAAAAGGAAAAGTGATCAATCATCCCTTCTCAATCTTTCTCGTTCTTAAATCATTTCTTCTTAAGTTGTAACATACAAGATTTTATCCTAAGTGTATCACTCTCTTATTGAATGATAAAAATTTTAATAATGTTCAATTACTTATTTAATTGTAACATCATCCAATAGAGATTTATACATTTTGATTGGCGGAAAAAACATCAAAGTGACGCTTAATTAATTCAGAAGCTATATATATCTTGACCATTCAACTAACGATTAGATAATATGTATGGAGATTCCTTGCCTCGGTTTTATTTATAATATGTAATCAATTTATTTCTTGGTGAACATTTAATTGAACTACTCGAGCATTACAAAACCTACCGTGAGATTCCTAAAGAGGACAATAATGTTAATTAATCAATATTCATTCAGTTAATTAATTTTGAGTTAACTTATTTTTCACCAAATATAACTTGGGGCCTTGTTTCTCCACGCTTAGCTTTGGGCCTAAACATACTCTGTAGGTCGGTGGATCCAAAACATTTATATAAAAGAAAATATCAAAATGATTCTTAATTTGATTTACAAGGTTTATTATCCTTTCATTATGTCAAACATTGCAAAATAATAGATTATTATATAAATTATTGAAAGATAACATTCACGATATTAACTTTTAAAAATTACAATTTACTATATTTTTATCATTTTATTAGTTGACCGGTAGTTGACTTATCAAATATAAAATATTCTTTTAATGAATAACTCCTAAAATAAATAGAAAATGTTAAATCAATGCCATGTTAATTTATAATTTTGCTCAGCTCTTGATGCAAAATAACATATCATTGCCACTTAAATTTACAATTTAATTAAATGACAATATTGCCCGTGCAATCAATCTATTGCATGATTAATTGTAAATCGGCAGAAATGTAGCAAATTATATATATATAAAATTAATGTAATGAAGTGTTTAGTGTTCCTCCTTAATAATTCATGTAATAATTTGTTATTTTTCAATACTTGCCATAGTAAAAGAATGACAACCCTAAGACTTAATTATATATATTTAAGTTCATCAAATAATTTTGCCAATATGACGTCATTGTGACATCTTCATTAGACTAACGGTAATAATAGAAATGTAATAAATTATTATTTTTAAAATATTAATATAGAAAAATATTATTTTTGAATAATTCATATAGTAATTTATTATTTCATAATATTTGGCATAATGAAAAGATAATAACTCATTTATAAATTATACTATGATTGTCCAACAATTAAATAATATATATGAATATTCATTATTATTTTTAAAAGGGATTATTCTTTTATACAAGTTCTTTATTCTTTCATGAACTTTTAATCAAGTTACAATGACATTTATAATAATTCTAACGTGACAGCCCCATGTAAGTTATTACTGATGATCAAATATCCGTAAAAGTTCTTCACAATTTTTTAATCAAATTTGACATTCATGACTGCTTCTCTTCATATTGTATTTTACAAAATTAATTGTTTATACATAATAAAAAAAAACTCTTTTTTCAAATTGTTACGGTGGGATGAATAAAGTTTCTAAAGAAAAATGCGAAATATACGAAATGTAAAATAAATTATTTTCATTTTGGTTAATGTGAAAATTATTTTTAGATATTTTCCTAATTTAGCCAAAACTTGAGGCAGTAGCGAAAAAGTAGCCAACTGAGATTTTACATAACAGGTGGAGCTTTTTAATACTTATCCTTTCACCGCCGGGCTTCGCTTTACAGCAACAATAATGGACTTGGCCGTCCTTTACAGATTGCTCTTCTGAGTTCTGACAATCCATAGACCACACAATTGTATCCCTATGCACTTTGCACTTGGCCACATTTTTTACCACATAATATAATTACCTCTCTTTTGGGAGCTGCCTACCTAACAGCAACTGTTAGGTGCGGCTCTCTTACACCCGTTGTGAATTTCAGTTAAAATTTACAGTTAAATATTATTTATGTGAGGGACCGCACTTTACAATTCTTGTAAGGTAACCCCCTCCGTCTTTTGAGTAAAGAATTTAATTGACAATTCATTATTGTACGGTTTTATTACTAAGCTAAAAGATAAGTTCGACCTTGACTATTTTAACAATTACATAAAAGTGGTGATATTTTTATAAGAAATTTAAAAATAACACACTGACTTTATTTCTATTAACATTAGCTAAAAAATTATTCCAATGACAAAAAGACTCCTTTCATTTTCTCCTCAATCTGCTCTTCTCTCTTATCCAACACTCTCTCCCCAATCAGTCTAACATCACCAGAGGCTTAATCGAAGTTCAATAAGTGAGTATTATTATCAAAATCACAATAAAAGAGAAATAAAATCTCAAAGTTAGTTTAAATACTTTAAATTTTTAATTTTATTTTCTTATATGTTGTTGTCATTGTGTTGTGTTGTGTAGATGATAGTGGTGGAGAGTTATTGTGGGTGAGGGTTGTGGGTGAGGATTGTGGGCTGTGCGCGACCAGCGTGTGCTTGTCGCACTAACTTCCAGAATTGAGTAATTTGAAATTTGGTGCACTAATTTTCATAATATGGATGATTCAGAATTTAGTGCATCAAGCTGCCAGTTTGTGTGCATATACTATTTCGGTATGATAGGTTGTCTGTTACACCAAATTTTAGTATAATTATTCTGAGTTTATCATTGTATTTTTTATTCTTTTAAATATTATTAATACAATCTAATAATGTTTGAAATGTAACATATACATGGCAGAATTCGAATATGTACTAGGCACAATGTAATATCTTATGTTGAGCACTTTCCTGAGCGTATCATCAGTATGTGTAAGTTAGATACAGTCGTACAAGCTATTCAAGAAAAGTTAACAAAATTACAATTACAATTATTCAAAAAAGACATATTTGGAAATTTCTTAAAGTGTCAAAGCTTTCCTTTCAGTAGTGTAATTGTGCAACTTTACGTATTTCCAATATTAACTCATTTTTCTCAGCGAACAACTTGCTTACACTAATATCATATGAATTACAACTTCTAACAAAGTCTGAAGCAAATAAGTTTAATGATACAATTGAAGTAAGACTTATAAGGAGATTAACTACTATCCTCGCCCAATGACTCATCAGAAGAATAGATCGACTATCCCTACTATTAGTAGTAATATCGTCTCGACCCCTATCCTGATTGTTAAAAGGAATATCAGAAGAACCTACACCCCTAACATCAATTAGACTACTACGGTGAGTAGCTCTCGTACTATTATACACATCTACATGAATATTATCTGCTTTTCTGTTGCCCATATCATCAATAGGATTATCAATGACGTAGAAATAATTGTTATGAAATAGAGAGTAACATTCTTTTAATTACGTCTCTAGTGGTAAAACCTCTTCTCTAACATCCGCTACCGTAATATTGTTGTTAGTGGTATCATTATTATCGTAGAGTGGGGACTAATATTGCTGCAATGACGTCGTTCTTAATAACACATCTTCTTCAACATCGAGGGCAGAGACATGTTTTATAATTGCCTCCACATTTTGGCTCAGAATTCGAGGAGATACAGTTGGTTGGATTAGAGGTCAGATGTAACACAACCTTGATCATTTCATCATTATATATACCCATGGGTAGTGAACATGTACAATAAATTGTATTATTAGATCTCAAAGTTGTCTTTCTCGTGATACTATATTCATTAGGATTTATCTGCAAAATCTCATATATTCTTGTTAGAAACTGAGAAACATACATTCTTTCCAAATCAAGAAAGCTGTATTCTTAGCATTAACATAATCCATATGCCCATCTACTGACATCTCCTACCAACTATCATAACATAATTCAAGTACAATTAAATCCATAAGCATGAAATTATTAAAAAATAATAATTTTATTATATGGGAGAAAATATAATCATTAAAAATATTTTTTAAAAAATTAAAAACTACATTTAGGTGTGACATGGTGTATGTCGTAGGCACATTAAGTGCGACATGCACCATGTCGTACTTGGTAGACCAGGTGCGACAGGGTGCTTAGGTGAGACATGCACCATGTCACACTAAATTTAGTGCGACATGGTGGATGTCACACCAAAATTTAGGACAAAAAATGCGACAGGTTTGGCATTGATAGACTGATCTCGGCGCAAACACATAATACAACTCCACAAATGCATGTCATACCTTTTTAATATTTCATTATATAGATTGTTCAAGAGAAATTTTATTAAATATCTAATATTTATACAAAAATTCATGTAATTAGCTTACCTAAGTTTTTGCATCTTAAATTCAATTTCTTAGATTTATTAAGAATTGGTACTAGATTCCGATGAATTTAGATATTTTGTTGATGATTTTTCTGCTTTCCTGTTTGCTTGCCATTGTCAGTTATGATTAAAATTGAAAAGCCGTAATTAAAGATGAAGATAAGCTGTTGTTTCTTAAATAAGGAGGGTAATTTAGACAAAAAAAGGATTTTATTTGGCTAATGTTGATATAAAAAATTTTGAGGGATTAGTTTTGAAAAATTTTAATGGTCATTTTTATAAATTTCTCTATTTTTATGAAGTTGAAATATAAATTTTGTAAGGTACCAATTAAAATTTATCATTTAAATAGGAAATGATGGTGATCAATAACTACGTATTATATGGTACATTGTATGTCTATAATTATTGATTAGGTAGTATATATAGAGATTCTTTTTTTATCTCCATTTGACAATTGAATGACTACGTAACTTTTCAGATTCTCTTACCGAATAATATAATTATATCACTTTTGATTCTATCTCCTAAGAATTTTAATCTAATAGATAATTTATTATGAGAAACAATTCTACGGACCGGCCTACCACCTCAATCGGTGGTAGCATCGACTCATGCTATGTAATTATTTTTTGGTATTAAAATTTATGGATTTTAAAGTGGGATTATTGTTCTTCTACCTATCGTAACATCATTGACCGATCTCATTTGTGGTGGACTTCCATTGTTCCAACACACAGAAATTTGATAATTAATTAATTATGTATTCAAAGATTCTCAGTCTCTATTTTATTTTTATTTTTTATTTTTTCGGGTGTTTATTTATGTTATTTATGGTTTAAGATCAAGATCGTTTCTTGAGCCAGTTGTAAACTTGTAATAATATTATGACAAAAAAATATATATAGATATTCTCAAAGTTTGAAGAAATGATCACTCAATACTCTTAAATTTTTTTAAAATAAATGTCAAAACTTTCGTTTGATTATTATATAATTTATTTTTATTATCTAAAAAAATTAAATTTAATTTTTTTATAAATATAAATATTATTTAAATAGTATAATTTATGCAATAATTAACAACAATATTAAAATATTTTAGATTTTAATAAATTTAAATATGTAAATTATTATATTTATTTATGAAAATATTTTTATTTAATATAGAATTTTAAATAAATATTTTCATTAAATACATTTTAAAAGTAAAAAAAAATCACATACTAATAATGTTAAAATTATTATTTTACTTAACATTCAAAATAAATTAAATTTTAATACATTTATTTTAATATTATAATTCTATTTATTATAAAATTTCCTTTAATATAATAAAATATATCAATCAACTGTAAAATATTAAAATATTTTTAAATATATATATATATATATATATATTTATTTTAATATTATATTTTTATTTATTATAAAATATTAAAAATTAATTTTTAAAGATAATAAAAATAAAATATTATGATTAAAAGAAAATTTTAATATTTTTTGAAAAATTTAAAAATATTAATAATTATTTTTTTAAAAATTAACGGCGTACATTTGCTTTTTTCCTAATATTATAGATCCTGTGCTTAAGTCAACACTTCATTTTCGTAGTTCGATTTTACTTTCGTTTTTAATCTTTTCTCTCCTTTTGTTGTATACGGCGTCAACGCCCAAGTCTAGCCACCAATTTTATTTTATTACCGATAACGTCAATCAACAACGCTGCTTTTCAGCTAAGATACTACTCATTTCTCCGACAATGCATCGACCACACGTTTTTTTTCACGAGAAAACTTGACTTCAATGGACTTATCCCTTTGTTCTTTGCCACAGTTTTTCTACCACGTAATGTAACCACCCCACACCTTAATATTTTCAACCTCCTCTATGCTGTCACGTGTACACCGCCAATAACTAACAAGAGTAGAAGATTAAAACTATTAAATGAAATATAGTATTATAATTTTTTTATATAATAATAAAATAACAGATTACATACTTATTGACTAATTTATAAACTAGTCAAACAATAATAATCTTATTGTTTATTATTTTTAAAGCATATTTTTTAAAAAAATAGTAACACATGCATTAACATAATTTAAACTGTATAATAAGTACATAAAAAAAATTGTTAGCAAACTAAGCGCGCAAAGGTCAAGTCTGACAGGGGGCAAACAAATGTGAAGGTCAGAAAAAGTGCGTGGACTAGTAGTATTTGTCTGAACCACGTGGACAGTCTTACAATTATTATCTATGACTTGTCTCCACGGTTGGTGAGGAATCTGAACGCTTATTTTATTACCGATAGCATTAATCAACCGCCCTTCTTATTTATTTATTTATTTTTTTCGGTATATTATCAACATCCTTTATTTTTGCCAACGCTTATTTCTTAGTGATCTTAAATACTGGTGCGCATAAGCTCCCACTATATTGAAGGCTTATAACTTGGAAGTAAAGTAGGCATTTGAGGCTTCTCGAGAGGTTGAAAACAACTGGGGATTGTACAGAGGAGGCGCTCTTTCCTGTTGTTTTCAGTGTCATAGCCTTCTGTTTGGATAAATATCGGACAGGCCCCTCGAAACCCTTCCAGCTCGAGCAAGACACCCCGAGGATAGCCTAGCCCGAGCAGCCTTTCTGGTCAAAGTTAGTCAAGGTCGAGGAAATTCAGAGATGCTCGAGCCCGAGCACTCCATCACTAGATCGAGGTCGTCCCGGGTCAAAGCTGGTCAAGTTCGAGAGCTAAGCACTCATCGCCTGCTCAAGCTCGTCCCTGGTCAAAGATGGTCAATGTTGAGAGCCGAACACATCTCTCCTGCTCGAAGGGATCCACGAGCACATCTGGGCAAGACCCGACCCAGGGCAACCCGACCCGTTTTTTCAGAATCCTGGCACGCCTTTAATGTCTGACCAGGGTCCCACATGGTGCGATGGAGATATCATTGCTAGTGGGCGGCACATGCTTCCAAGGTGTCATAATTCCTAACGCACTTTCCCGACATGGTGATCCGCCACGTGAATCGGGTTAAGGGACGACCAGCTCATCCCTGAGGAATATTCCGCCAATCCCTGCCGTAGGGACTCGAGATACTACTAGCGTGGGAGTGGACAGCCTGGAAAGGGAAAGAGTGGGAAAAATGGAGTATAAAAGGAAACGAAGGAGAACGTTACAGAGGTTGGAAGAATTGATCCCGAAAAAGAGGTTGGAACTTCTGATTCAGAAAGGATCTGTAACTTGATACAGGTTCTTCATTTTCTAATTTCTCTCATTTGATTTTCTCTGAAAACACCATACTTATCCAAAAAGGGGCGAAATAATACCCTTTCATCTTTCCGGTCTCCTCACTAAGGGAGATACCAAAAGATAAACCCGACATCGACTTGAGCGTCGGAGGGTTTCGCGGACACGCCCGGCGACCCGACCCGGTCTTACGTGAGTACGGTCCGGAGATCACTGTTCTGAAGAAGACAGTGGAACAGGACGAAGGGGGCAATCCTGCTCGACCTTATCGCGAGCAGAAGGATCGAGGCACTGTTTAAAGCCGCGAGCAGAAGGCTTGAACAGTCCTGCTCGAGCTGCTTGGAGGCACTGTTGGAAGGTTCGAAGCACTGTTGAGGCACGCGGGAAAAACTGCATCAACACCTTCAAAATTTTCAGGTGGGAGATCTTGGCGGGGATTACACACAAGGTGATGAATGAAGCATGCAGTTTTCTTCAAGCGTGGGCAAATCGAGAACATATATATCTTACTTCTATGAAGTTGTCATCAATTTGAGTCTTGACTTCAACTCCTCTGTTTGAAACTGGGAGAATTTTCTCCTCCCGATTCCGAGTTCTTCAATAGAAAAAAATTATCAACAAGCCCGACCCGGAGTCCGAGTCCGAACTTGAACCAGAGGCCGAAAGATCCAAGTTCGATCTTTTCCAGACACACTCGTGTGGCAAAAAAAAAGAAAAAGAAGCCGCCCTTTTCCAAACGGTTGCGGTTCCACCAGCTGAGAAATCTTAGGGCCAAGGGCGAAACAATTTGATTTGGAGTGGGCAATTTAAGGTCCTAGGCTGCGATTTCGTAAGCATATAAGTTCATGTATTTAAAGATAAGTTTAAACTTTAAAAAAATTTATTTATATTCTGAGTTCAGTCCAATTGGATTTAGATTTATATTATTTTTTAAAATAAATTTTTAATAATATTATAAATTAAAAAAATTTAAATTATACATAATTATCTAATATTAATAATATAATATAATAATTTATAAATATTAATATTAAAAATAAATTAATCTAATAATAAGTTTTTATTTAATAATTTATATAAATTATTAAATAATATTAAACATAAAAATTTATCAATTGATTCATCATAATATTATTTTATATTATTTATTAAATTTAATAATTAATAATATAATTTAAAAATAATTAAATTATTTAATTTTTTTTTAGTTTATTAAATTAAATTTAATGTAATTCTATTCAATATTATACTAAATAAAAGATAATATTATATATAATTTAATTTAATTTAATATAATCTAATTAGACTTAATTTTTAAAATTATATATAAATTAAAAGTCCAAGCTTTTTATAAATGTCTTTATTCAAGCTCGTTTGTAGCGGACTTTAGATTTTTGAGCATGTGCCCAAAGATTTTATACACATACCAGGCTTAAAGCTTGCGAGCTCGGGTCGGTCCAAATTTTTTTACCAACCCTAATTTGATTACTGGTAAATTAGGTTTTAAATAATTGAACATAAAATATTATCCTAACTAACTTTTAATTTTATAAATTACGGTTCATATTTATGGCACATACTATAATTTTTATTTGATGATGGAGTTATATAATCATTTAGTATAAAGAAGTATATATAATATGATGTAACATGAGGTAATTAATTGAATAAAATTATCATAAACCACATTTGAAAAAAAAAATCATTATCACTTTTAAACCATCAATTCAGCAGCTCTATTCTATGTGAAATAAGTAGACATTTCGAAAAAGTATCCGAATCACAATTTGAAATATCCAAAATATCAATTAGGAAACTAGCTAGTACGTAATAAGAAAGATAGTGCGATAAATTTCAAAGTCACAACTTACAACCCCAGATCATAACAGTCCCTAACGATTTCTTTCCCATGCATTTGCCTAATCTTGTTCAAGAAACTTGTAGCCAAATCTGGAGGTGGGTTTGGTCCAAAATCAACTTTATTCTTTCTCCTCCTTCTTCTTTAAGGTTTCCATTTTATTTTTGTTTGTCAATTTTCTTTCTTTCTTTGATGTAATAACATCCTCATCAGCAGCAGCAGATGTTGATATTTCTTCCTTGGCAGTGAAAAGCAACCCCGACTTCCGTTACAGGTAGACTATCTCCTTAACGAGATGGGCTATCGCTAGTCCAACTTCACTCGTTAAACATCAAGAGGCGAGCAAAGGTACTAGAATCAAAAGTCCTTTTAGTCGTCCGGTGTGTACAAACACACCACGTCATGAGATACTGGGCACCCTTTCAATAACATTGGAGAGGAGTTCCATGATACCCTAAAGAAGATGTTGCCAACATTGCATATGTGCCTGTAACAAATGCTACCATCATTGCTGCCATGGCAACCAGGGTGACGGAAACAGCAAAAACGAATAAAAGACAAATTTCTTAAAACGCTTAAGTGACATAATGAAATGGACAAAGACAGCAGAAAGTGAGAACAGCATGGCCATGGTGTCTGATATAACAAATGCTTTGAAAGCTGTGTATTTACTGAGAATTGCAGTGCCTCTGTTTGGGCCGTCTTTAATATCACTCTTGTAACCAACGGATGTTGGAATGCTCCTTTCAATTTTCCGTTGACCTTCTTAAGATCTTGAGAGTGAAAACTATTAGCATATAGTTATCCAGTTAATTGGGTTAAGAAAAAATTTTACCCATCGGAACAACTATTTTTATTCTGCCGGTCCTAAAATGGGTAGTGAAGATTGCTCAACGGAATTAAGTTGGAGTACCTATGCAACAACTAATTCTGCAAAATAAATATATGATGTCAGTTCTTTCAAGCTCTCATTATCTTATACAACCTTGAAACAATATACCAAATAAGTGTAATAAATTTTCAATCGCTTTATTATTGGTTTTAAAATTGTTTTACAGCGGAAATAATAAGATCGTTTTCTTATATAATATATAGGATTATTATAATCTTAAAATTGTATATTTACTTTTTCATTATAGTAATTAAGTCTCTCAAGTCATGATCTATCACCACCTCTCTTACAAGATCACGATATGTCACTAATGATCATTTAGGTTATATATGACTTAAGTTTGATCTGCACTTAATGTGTGGACACCCTTTTCATCACTGAAAGCAACTAGTAAAAAAATATTTTTCTCTCAAAGTCAGAGAGAAATTTTTTTTTTTTTTTGGTATTATGGCTTCTCCTTTTTCTTTTGTGGAGAAAAAAGCTTTTTTATATTGTAGTGGTGGAAAACCCTAGGCTCCTTATTTATCTCTTTTTTTTTTAAATTCTATTAAATCAAAATAATTAATTTAAATTAAAATAAGATAAAAAGCCAAAAGTTTTTGGAGTTACATTTGTTATAGTTATAGGGGAACACCTTATAAAATAATACAAGGCTCCTTATGCACAAATATATTAATTGGAGCCTTCCACCAAATAATATATTTAGGCTTTTAACCAAAATAACTAGTTATCTTGCTTATTAATCCACTAGTGGTGCAGTCAATTAAATGAGTTAACCTGAGGATTATATAAGTACATATAAGCTCAGAGAAAAGAAGATATGGGGACTTGCATGCATCCCTTTTATGAGCTGGAAATGCGTTATACCGACGCTAAGTTCTACTTTTAACTAAATGCGAATAGCCGGCATTGCAAGCAGATAGAGAGCCCCCGCCCATTTGAGTCGTTGCGAGCCGGAAAGCGTACCAGCAGTTTGAGCTGCGAAAGGGCCGCAATTAATTCTATTATAATGTTGTGAAAGAAGAAACTCTTGGAGGAAATGCCCTTATATCGAATGATTCAAGACGAAGACATTGGGATTTGATAAACGAAATGATACAATCTTGGGAAAATCGAATTGACAGAAAATAATATGAACTTGTTGATCAACCCTCTTTGTTGAAAGTCCTACCTTAACGCATGTCGGGGCGAAAGACTACAGCACTGGTCGGTGCAACCCAAAATTTTCTATCTGTCAAAGTAGCCGACGAGTTGAAACTCAGGCTCGAGTAGAACTTTAGCAGGATCAAAGCCTCGTTCGCTCGTACTAGGCAGTGACATTCAAACAACCTCTCTTTCCGAAGGCTGAGATCTTGGCTGAGGCCAAGGCAGTGAAACTCTTTGTGTCGATGGCGCAGAATCAGAGGTTGTTTCATCCGACAATATTACTTACATATCTCCAAGCGGGACTCTCTCTTTTCCTTTTCTTTCGAATCCCTATTGAATTGGGCTAGAAAGGGTTGCCTGCGCCCAAAAGCTGTAATAATTAGGCATGTAATTAAACTAACCCAATTATTTAATTTCAAATCTACTTCACTATAAGATTGAAACTGACCTTTATAATTATATGCTATCTAGGATAGTGTTCTCGAATAATAATTCGACCCAAACCACATTGATTTTTTTATTGAAAAATCATTTGTACTACATCACTAATTAAATTGATATCTCAACTGTCCAATCAATTTAATTACATCTTGTTCCTTGACTCTTACTAGCTTTCTTTAATGATCAATTTCAGCATACTAATTATATTAACATACTATAGCCAGAGAATTCTATGACCAAATACTGAAAACCCATCAAGAGATGTGTTGTACAAATTCTATATTGTTAATCTATAATCTCACTGCTCATAATTGCTCCCACCAAGATACCGGGTAATCTTGACTACAAATGTATATCGCGCTCATTGGTAACTTAAATGAAATAATAATCATAAACATGAAACTATAATTAACTGAAGATTGAGATTACAATAAAATTAATGCCTATGAGATTTAATAAGTCTGACAGTTACTCCAAGGTTAATTAAATCTCATATGTGATCTAGTTCAATATAGTCAAATTACATCAGTAAATTCATACATGATTGAGACAAATCATTCAATGAATTTACTACAGTCTCAATACAAATAGATTGTCCAACTCTGTTTATCAACTGTAAACTCAATTTATTTAATCATAAGATAACTTGTATTTATATCTTCTGTGAATTCATATGATGATCACATAAATACATATAATATAATTAAATAGACCTTATTCAAAATATGTTTGCAATTAATATGTCTGTAAAAATGTCTCAAATATTTTTATTAATCAGAAAATATATTTATCATAATAAATAAATTAATATGTTTTAAAGAGCGCATAATCTCAACATTTATAACTCCATATCATAGTAGTAGGATGATGCCAACATAATTATAGTATTAGAGAGAAGTATAAATTAATACTTTTATGGGAACCATAAGCTAATCTTCAAATTTTTCTTCCTCCGCTTTTGATATAAGGTGAGAAGCAGCTGCATTATGGCAGCGCAGCTGCCCCAAAGGGACCAGAAGAAGGTCGTGCCAAGGAAACAAGAGACAACGGTAAGCCCTAAAGAAGGCGACAACACCGCGTATGTGCCTGTAATAAATGCTATCACCATTGCTAGCATGGCAACCAAGGTGAACAAAAGAGCAAAAACGAATAAAACGATGAATTTTCGAAATAACTTAAGTGACAGAATGAAATGGACAAAGACAGCAGAAAGTGAGAAGGCCATGGCTATGGCGTCTGATATAATAAATACTTGAAACGCTGCATTTTTAGTGAGAATTGCAGTGCCCCTGTTTGGGCCGTCTTCAGTATTACTCTTGTAACCACCGGGTAAGGTGAATGCTGCGGCAAAGGTTACTGTTGCTATGAGTGCTGCCACTACCAAATGTGACTGTGATGCTTCTTTCATTCCAATGGCATTTTCATCTACAGATTTCCAAAACGAATATCCCACAATCTCTTCCTCTTTGTTTTTGTTTATTATGACGACACCGTTTGGATATTGTCCATTGCCATCAGCTTTGGACAATTCTTGGATTTCTTGCTGCAACCATATTTGCTAAATTATAAATGTAACTAAAAGAAAGTAAGTTTAAGAGAGGGGAAAAAAAAAAGGAAAGGGAAGGAAAAATTGACATGGCATCAACATCTACGCCCTAACTGGACTATACAATTTATTAATTAACATATTGAAAATTAATTTCATATATAATATCAGAAACAATAATGTATAAACTGTTTTGTTTATACATCGTATGAGAAATGTGTAAAAGCAAATCCTAAATAAATTACTACTATAAATACGCGCTTGACAAAAGATCTATAAAAAATTAGCTCAACTTTCATTACTCATATCCATATATAACTACAGCATTGATGAGTTAAAAAGGATTTAAATACCTCAAGGTCAGGAAATCCATAACGATATATGTGTTCAGCACTAATATTTTGATTGTTGACAGCTTGATAATAACCGTCAGCAAGTTTACAAGGGACAATGTCATAGCCGACATTGTATAATTGTCGACAGATCACAGCAGCAAGCACATGGAAAGGAGTGTTCCCCTTCTCATCCTTCTCAAAAATTAGATTTCTGACTATCGGTATTCTCAAGAGTCCTTTCAAGGCATAAGCATTAAAACTAACCATAGCAAAGTGAAGAACAGTCCATCCTCTGTCATCAACCAGTTCACAACATTCCGGACAATGGTCTATAATTTCAAGTACTGCCGAAATATTCCTTTGGCCGGCTGCTAAATGAAGAGCTGTCATCTTCCGATCTTCGTCAGGAATTAACGCAACAGATTTATCAGCTTCTAATAACAGCTTTGTGATTGAAAAGCGATCAAAATACGCAGCGTAATGGAGTGGAGTCCAACCGCGTCGGTCTCTTGTTCTGGTCAAACTTTTCTTTTTTTCGAGTAATAGTTTCGACACACCTAAAAAGAAAATAATAATTAAACAGCTAAACAACTAAGCATAGTATAATTTTTTAAATAAAATTTATTTTAAAATAATTTTTATTAATAAATTTCTTTTACTAAAAAATTTTGATTATTAATAAAAATTTTATTAAAAATTATAAAATTACTTTAATAAATATTTTTTAAAAATTATGTTATGAAATAAATTATTAAATAAATAAAAAAATATTTTAGATATTTAAATATTTAAAAAAATTCAAACTCAAATCTTAAAAGAATTTAAATTTTTACTAACAAAAATAAAATAATTTATTTAATCTTTAAAAATTCAATTAATAAAAAAAAAAAACCGAACAACAACCAAGTTTAGAAAAAAAAATAAAGGATTAAATATTGAATGAAAGCACATTGATACCTTGACGGTTATTACAGACTGCTGCATGAAGGGCAGTCTTTCCATTGGGGCCTTCATCGGCCGCTGATGGGCACTTTCGTAATGTTTCAACTACTATCTTCTCATGTGCCCTCGCGGCAGCCAAGTAAAGTGGAGTTTCACCTTTACCATTAGCGGAATAGGGGAAATCAGGGTCTGCTTTCAATAAAATGTTCACAACACCAAGACTACCACTTTGCACTGCCTCGTGCAATGCTGTGTTTTCTTCCTTATTTCGCATCCCTAGCATATGTCTTGCTGTACTTTCCACGCCACTTTCTAGGTCTTGATTCGGCTGTTTTTCCGCAAATTTAATCAGAGCTTCCGCAACAGCAGCATGCCCGTATCTGGCCGCAAGATGAATTGGAGCATTATCTTTGGCATTTACTTGTATTAGCAATGATGGACACATGTCAAGTATCCCTTCCACGAACTTGATTGATCTACTTTCTCGTTCTGTTTTGTATTTGCGGGTCTGGGATGCAATGTTGACATGAAGAACCGTGTTCTTGTTGTGTGTCACTATGCTTCTAAGTTGATCTTTTGCCAATTCTTTGAAGGATTCAATTTTCCCCTTAGCCGCAGCCTCGTACTGATCAGGATCCATCTTAATTTGTGAATGCAATGATATTTGAGTTTGAGTGCAGACTGTGTACTACATATGCGATTGGAGCAGAGGAAGCTACAAGGTAATGGGCTTGTTAGACTGGAGACTTGAGAGTACTTAAATTAAATGTTAAGGGAATTTAGATGAAACTAGAGGGCAGTGATGAAAAATAGCCAGCTCTAGCATTTTTCCTTTCATCATCCGGCTTCGCTTCACAAACGTAACTCTTTAAGTCTACGATAAGTCCACAGACCACACGTTTTTCACGACAGAACTTGAGTCCAGTGCACTTGGCTACATTCTCTACTACATACTGTAACTATCACACTTTTTATTCTATCTTTAACAACGACAATAACTAATGACAAGTTGCACCTTGACCATTTGACAATTAAATCATGTATACAGTTTTTTTTTTTTTTTTTTTAAATTAGTAACACATTACTATAGGATTAAGGAAGTGTTTAATTATAATATTAAAATTTTGTATTGAATTAATTTTATACGATAATATGTTTGACTTTAAAGGAAAAATTAATGCCTTTGGTGCATTACCTAATCACGAACGCATTAGCTTTCTTTCTTTTTATTTTTCTATTTTTTTTTTATTTTTTGCTTTTACTTTTACTTTTGTTTTTACTTTATAATAATAAAAGTAAATAAATAAATATAAATTTTTAATTTAATTTAATGTTATATGATATTTTTTTTACATTATAATTATTAATATAAATTAATAAATATATAATTTATTATTCTATAATATAATTTTTTTATTTTTACATTATAATTTAATATAACGAATAATAAATATTTAAATATGAATAATTTGAATAATATTAATTTTAAATTAATAATAATATAAATAATAACATAAAATATTTATATAATTTAAATAAAATATTAATATAATATAATACACAATTTAAATTAATTACAAAAAAAATATTATAATGTAATACTAAATATTTTCATTATTATTATAATATAATATAATATAACATGTCAAATACATCTTAAATACAACAAAAAATAAATGTGAAGGCAAGAAAAAATTAAAAGAGTAAGTAAAGGTTCACTAATTGTCTGCTTTTATGAAACTACAGCTATTATTTTCTATGACTTTTCGCTTGTTATTCTTATAATTTTTCTTTTCCCTTTTAGTCTTTGGCGTCAATAGCGAAGTCTAGCCATTCAATATTATTTTATATTATTACCCGTCAATAGCGAAGTCTAGCCATTCAATATTATTTTATATTATTACCGATACCGTCAATCAATTTTTTTTCTTACCAATGCGCCAATGCTAAATGAATAAAAGAATGGGGTCCGCGTTCGTTGCCTGATACCACATTATTTGTCTTTTCGTCATCTAATTATTGGGTCCAAGAAGAGAACGCAAAAAATAAATGCAACTGCAGCAATGTATTTACTTGGTTATTAACATTGCAATCCATGTTATTTTTTAAAAAGTCAAAAAAATCTATTATTATTATTATTTTACTTTCTTATCCCCGGTAATAATCATCCTCCAGTTCCTTCTAACCCATTAATCATTCTTTTTCTTTTGTCTTAGTTGTTTATCTTTTTTGTTTTAAATAAATATTTTTATTTATTGGCTAAGTTGTTAAATGATATGAATAAGTAAGAACTAAGAAAATTTGAGAGAATTTTTATTATTGATATTGAGCAATTACAATGCATGATTCAATACTCATTTATGAGAGACACAATCCCTTAAATACAAAATAAAACTTATGATTATTCCATAACTTCAGAAAAATAAATCCCTTGATTTATTCTATAAATTCATAAATATTTCATAATTCTCCAATTATTGCTATCATTTTCAGATATGCTCTCATTATTTAAATTTATTATTAATCATATTGAACTATTTTTTTCATATTAATTATTAATATACAAATATAATATGATATAATAAAATATTATTATAATATAATTTATTTTTATATTTTAATTATTATAATAAAAATAAAAATATAATTAAAATATATTTAATGTTTCAATTAAGGCAAAAGTTGGTGCATTGTAATGAATTATATAATGTACTACAATTCAACTTTCAAAACTTCCAAACAGAGGTAAGTAATAAATTAATGTGAATAATATTACAATACTATATAATATTATGTTCCAAACACACTCTAATGGTGCATTTATTAAATAGGAATGAGAATAAGTTCAAATTGGGAATAAGAAATTTGAATCATAATAAGTTGTTTACCTGAGCCGTAAAAATCGAAATCAAAATGAATTGCATTCTCATTAATGTATTTACTTTATCTTATAATATAAACAGACTATTGAAAGTTACTGAAATGTCATTTGTTAATTATGTCCGTAATATTATTTGTATATATTATAATTAAAACAATAGTAAGAATAAAAATGATAATAAAACTGAAAATAATAATAATTATGACTAGTATTAATTAAAAAAAAGTAAAATCTAATAATAATAATTAAAATAGAAAAATAATAAAATTTTAATAATACCAATAATATTAATAATAATGACTTAATTATAGTAATAATAACAATTAAAATAATAAAATTAATAAATTTTGATGATAATGACGATGACGACAATAATAATAATAATAATTAATAATTAAAATAGTAAAATTAATAAATTTTAATAATAATAATAATAATATATTATTATTATTAATTACTGTAATAGTAATAATTAAAATATTAAAATAAATAAATTTTAATAATAATAATAATAATAATAAAATTAATGACATTAATAATAATAATAATAATAACAACAACAGTTAAAAAAATTTTCAAATGCCATTTTATCCAAAAAAAAAAGGGATTTGCATGTAAAAGTTTGTAATTTTTAGTGCCTACTTAATTTTATAAGAAATATAAGGTAGTATGATGTAATCAAACTACAAAAAGATAAAGTAGTGGTATGTTGTTACGGTTACAACATAGGTTCATCCAAAAGAAATGATATAATAATAATAAGTTTTTTTTATCATTTAATTAATTTTGAGAACTTTTTTAGAAAATAATAATAAAATGTTAAGGAAATTTTAAAAGTTCATAAAAAGACGTATTTTTGTTATGCTGTTGTTGATAAATTTTAAAATTGCATTTTAGTTTTAACTGTCCGTCCATCCGATTTTCATGAGGTCGTTTCAAAATTTGAATTTCCAGGTGAGGTGTGTGCATCTGAGTGACATTTTATCAAAAGTTTATAATATTAGCTCCATTATTTTGAATAATTAAAAGAGTTGGATTATTATCGCCTAATCTCTCATAAAACTCATTTTTTCAGTTATTTTTATTTTAATTCTAAAAATTATCCTTTTTTATTTTTTCTTAAAATTATCCTTTTTTCCTTTTATTTTTTCCTTTATCATTTTCCTTTTCTTTTTCAACTAAATAAAAGAATCCCAAATAAGTGCTAGAAAATATAGCCACTTGTACCACAACATGTGTCCATTAAAAATAATAAATTCGAATAAACAAGTTAGTTTTCATTGGCCGAGGATTAAAGACCAATGCAAACACGATTCATATTGATTCCGGATTTGGAAATCATTATCGGATATGATTTGTGTTAACCTCATATTGAAAATCAATATCCATTAGTTGGTATATATGACGGACCCGAAGAAAACAAACAACTATCAAGCCCGAAAATATCAACAATAAGCAGCACATGATTACTAATTAAATTATGTGCAAGAAATTAAGATACAAAAAAAAAATGATTATTAGATCTAACGACATAGTTAAACAAATAAAATAAAGGGTGTGGATTGATATTTTAAATGAAGTTTCCCGCCAAACTTAGATCTCATTATCTACAAATAAAGGCCAAATGGATCGAGAAAGGATCTTTTAGGCTACTTTGAAAATTTAGTCAAGATAAACAAAGATCTATAAAATTCTTTAAACACATATGACTAACTTGAGCGTTGGAGTGTCTTTTGTAGGTACACACTTGAGTTTAATTTATCAAAACCTCCGAAGGTTGTAGATCGATTCCAAAATCTTAAGTGATCAAGTATAATTCTTTGTCTTCTTCATTGAATTATCTAGAACCATACCAGTGAAGGTCTTTAAGAACCTTCAGGCACAATCGGTTGACAAATTTAGTTTGGTACCTGATCCCCCTATAATATGACAAGTTATTTATTTTTGAAATTTTATAATGATAAGTTGCATTCAATATATGCTTATCTGTATTTTGATTTGATTAATCTAGATTTTATTTTAGAACTCAAATTTGGTGTAAGGAAGTCTATTTGATATAGCTTTTCAAGTAAAGCTTATTTAAGTAGACCTTTTACCTAAAAAATTTTAATTGTTTGGTTGTCAATGAAAGTTTTTATTAAAAATTTTAAAATTACTTTAATAAGTAACTTTTTTTTTAAAGTTATGTTATGAAAACAATAAAATAAGATTTTCAAATAAGTAGAGGATATTTTAGATTTTTTAATATTTTTAAAAAATTTCAACCTCCTCTCTCAAAAACTCAAAATTTGAGCTTTTACTAGTAGAGGCAAAATTAGGGGTGGGCAAATAGGGTTTCGGTTCGGGTTGTTCGAGTTTCGGTTTGGATTACGATCTATTTGATTTGGAGAATTCAACCCAATAGAGTTCCAACAACAAATCCGAAACGAACCGAATCGAATTAAATTAGGTTTGGGTTATAAATTTGGGTTCAATTTAAGTTAGAAACCCTAGTTTCATCTCCCATTCAATTCTCATAATCTCATTCAAAAATTCAATAATTAAGATAAAGAATCTTATATTTAACAACTACCAAAAAAATAAATAAACTAATAGGTAACAAAAAAAATTAAAAATTTAACTAACAATTAAAAAAAATAAATTACTAACAATTAATTAATGAGAGTTCAGAAAAAGAGGAAGAAGAAATAATTGGCAGTGGTGAAAGAAAAGAATAAGAAGAAGAAGATGTTTGGTAGCGGCGGCAGAAAAGAAGATGAGGAAAAAGAGAAAAAAAAAAGAAAAGAAGAAGAAGATGTTCGGCAGCTGCAGAAGAAATGAAGAACAAAAAAAAAAAAAGAAAAAGAAGAAGAAAAATAAGAAAAAGAAAAGAAGAAGATATTTGGCAGTGGCGGAAGAAAAGGAGGGGGAGGAGAAGAAGCAAAAAAAAAAAAATGTGGAGAGGAGGCGATTGAGAGTGTGTGTTTGAGAATTGGGACTTTGTGTATTAGGGTTAGATGGATGTGTGTTTAAACTTATTTATTTTTTTTTTAATTTCTTAATTAACCCGATCGGGTTGATTATTTGGTTCGGATTTAACCCGAACCGAAATGCAACCCAATTGGTTTTGAGTTTTGAACCCAAACAGGTTTAAAACTTCAACCCAAACCGAACCGAACTTGAAATAAATTTTGAGTTTGGTTTAATTCAATTTGGTTTGTGTCAACCCGATTTGAACGTCTATCCTTAGGCAAAATAACTTATTTAATTTTTAAAACCTCAACTGAAAAATAATCAAACAACAACAAAATTTTTAATAAGAACTTATTAGATTAAATAAGCACTAATAACCATTAAGATAAGCCATACTAAATAGTCATTTAATAAGATAGCCATTGTTGAAGGCAGAAAGTGGTAAGTGGAAAATTGGCTGCGGTGGTCATCAATGCTAAATTATTAAGAATATGAAGAAGTTCTTGCCTTCTCTAATAACCAAGGGCGTCGCCCATTTTTTAGGTTATGATCATATCTCTTTAGTTGGTCCAATAACTTATAAGCCACATTGCCATAATATACTAGTAATTTTTTAACCCGCTAAAAAAGAAAGGGAAAGAAAGAAGATTTTGATTTTTGAATGTCTTACATTTAGAAATCATCATGTTTTCATATCTAGTTTCATTCATAGAAGAGGAATTGAAGTTTTCAGTTTTATTGTTTCCGCAAAGATAGATCAAAGTAAGAAATGTGTGAATTTAGCTTTCAAGTTGGAATTTTTACACCAACGGTAAGATTTGTTTAAATTTTAATGCTAGCTATAACTGATGTTTAATTTTTACACTAGCTATAATTTGCTCATAATAAGTAGATGAGATCATCAACTGTATATGTTTTTCATATTGAAAATATCTAGCTACTGACAACTTTCCAATTTCTTGCTGCAATAATATTTGCTAAATTATGAAACTAACTTAACGAAAGTAAGTTAAGGAACAAAGAAAAAAAGGAAAGAAGATGAAGAAGTGACAAGGCATCAGCATCTACGGCTACGCGTTGGACTATACATAGTATAAGAGTATGTATGTAATTACTAATTTAATCCTAATAAATAACTACAATATTATAAATACACTCGTGGTGAAAGATGATATTATTTTATAACATTAATGAGTGAAATCCTGAGGTTAGGAAATCCATAACGAAATATATGTTCAACATTAATATTTTGCTTGTTGACAGCTGGAAAATAACCTTTAGCGATATTTCATGGACCATTTCTCGATTTGGGCGTGTCATCCTTGTGCATGGCCCATGCTAATCTTTTCTGTATCGTTATGATTTTATTGGATGTCTCCAAAGAGACTTTAGCGATATTTCATGGAACAATGTCATACACGACATAGTATGACAGTTGATAGAGAGTAGCAAGCACATGGAGAGGAGTGTTCCCCTTCAAGTCCTTCTCTAAAATTAGATTTTTGACTATCGGATATTTGTCCAGCAGACGTTTATCTTCTCTTGGTTTAAAAATAAGCATAGCAAAATGAAGAACATTTCATCATCTCTTATCAATCAGTTCACTACATTCTGGATAATAGTAAATATTTTTTTTTTCTACTTTTCCAAACTACCCTTGGCCGGCTACTAAATTAAGAGCTGTCATCTCCCGATCTTCGTTAGCAATCAAAGCAATCTGATTCTAATAAGAGTCATGCCTTTTCTATTAGAATCCTTACTTATTCCATCTATATATGATTTGGATATATGATCAATTTATTATTTTTCTTCTATCATCCACTAATTTGGGTCTCAAATCAAAGACAATATGAGTAGAAAAAATATAAATCAAACATAATAATAAAAATTGTGGACTTGAAAATTTTGGAGCGTTTGCAGAAGGCAGGAAGCAATTTGCTGATGTTTGGCTTATAAACTAAAGGGCAACATGTCACATGACCTCTCAGAGAGAATGGTTTCATATATATGAACCTATCTTAAGAGGATCTGTATACATGGGTGATGACCATGCCTTAGAAATCGTTGGTATTAGTACTGTTAGAATAAAAATGTCTAATAGTATATATCGCACAATTAAAGAGGTACGATATATCAAAGGCTTGAAGAATAATCTATTGTCTTTAGGATAAATAGATAATTTTGGGTGCAAAACCCATGATGAGAATAGAATCATGAAGATAATCAGAAGCACGTTTGTATTGGTGAAGGCAGAAAAAATCGGTGCTAATCTGTTCATGCTTTAAGGGAAAACAATATAGGAAGCTGATACATGTGTTGCATCAAATAGAGAAGAGTCGTTGATGATATGACATCTCAAATTAGGTCGTATGTCAAAACAATGTTTGAAGATTCTTTCTGAGCGAAAGCTGGTTCCGGGGCTCAAATCAGTAAGCTTACCATTTTGCGAGTATTACTTTACAAGTACGAAACATAGATTAAAGTTTAGTAAATCTAACGCCGTAAGTAAAAATATCATAGACCTTGTTCATTATGATGTTTGGGAATCACCAGATTTATCCCAAGGAGGAGCAAAGTACTTTATGTCTTTTATGTCTTTCATTAATGATTACTCAAAGAGAAGTTGAGTGTATCCAATAAAAAAGAAGTCAAATGTGTTTCTAATGTTTAAGTAATACAAAGCGCGGGTTGAATTTGCATCCGGAAAGAAAATCAAGTGTTTGAGGATAGATAATGATAGAGAGTATACAGATGGCGAGTTTCTTGTATTCTGTAAGCAAAAAAATATTCAGAGGTAATTTGTAGTGGAATACAATTCTCAATAGAATAGAGTGCCAGAATGGATGAACAAGACTTTTACAGAAATGAGAAGAGCAATTTTAAGAACTAGTGGTCTACCTAATTCATTCTGTGCAGAAGCAGCCAAAACAACTTATTATATTATTAATTGGTCTCTATCAATAGCTATTGAGTTAAAGACATCAATGGAGATATGTTCCGGGAAATTAGCTGATTACTCTCATCTACACAGATTTGGATGTACTGTGTATATGATGCACAATATCCAAGAAAGAACAGAGCTGGATCCAAAATCCAAGTGGTATATATTCTTAGAATATACTAATGGAGTGAAAAGATATCGACTATGGGATTCCACTGTCCATAAATTTTCATCAGTAGAGATGTTATTTTTGTAGAAGATCAAATACAAAGAAAAAATATGGATGATAACACTGAAGAAGAAAAGTCAGAGACTGTGCAAGTATATGTGGAAAATAATCCAAAAGATCTCGATTCTTCTGAAACAGTACCAGAGCATGAGGAATAAGAATCAGTCAAGTCTGAGGCCTCAGAAGTTAGTAAGTCAACTAGTGAAAGATGGCCGTCAATTTGGCACTCGGATTATGTTACACAGATCAATATTACATACTGTCTTCTTACAAATGATGGAGAGCCATAAACTTTCTATGAAACTTTAAACAGTTCAGATATTGCCTTGTGGATGACAATAATATAGGAAGAAATTGAAGATTTACATAAGAATAATACTTGAGAACTTGTGCTACTACCATATGAAAGAAAAGTCATTGGAAACAAATGGGTTTATAAGATCAAAAGTGATGGTAATGATTTAGTAAAACAGTATTGTGTAAGATTTGTGGTAAAAAGATATGCTCAGAAAAAAGGTATTGACTTCAATGAGATATTTTCACCGATAATTCAACTTACGACAATCAGAGTAGTCTTGGCAATGTGTGCTACATTTGACCTACATTTAGAGCGTTAGAAGTGAAAACTGTATTTCTTCATACAGAACTTAAAAAAAAAATTTATATGCTTTAACTAGAAGGTTTTATAGAAATAGACAAGAAGAACTTGGTTTGTAGGTTAAACAAATATCTAGACAGTCTCAAATAGGAGTCGAGGTATTTGTATAAGATATTTAAATCCTTTACCATGAGTCTTGGATATAATAGACTTAGTTCAAACTATTGTGCTTACTACAAGAGGTTTGAGGATAATGATTTTATCATTTTGCTGTTTTATATGGATGACATGTTGATAGTAGGCCCCAACAAAGACTGAGTCCAAGAATTAAAAGCACAATTGACTAGGGAGTTTGAAATAAAGGACATGGGACCAATAAACAAGATTATAGGGATGCAAATATACCGAGACAGAAGTAATAAGAATATAGTTTTTTTGGAAGAATTACTTAAAGAAAATCTTACGGCACTTCAACATCCAAGATTATAAGTCAATTTCTACCATACTTTCTATTGATTTTAAATTATCCTGAAGTATGTATCTAGCAATGAAATAGAGAGGAAGAGAATATCTTGAGTACTGTATGCATAAGCAGTGAGAAGTTTAATGTTCGCTATGTTTATACAAGACTAGATATTGCATGAGTAGTGAGAGTAGTTTGTCGTTACATGGCGAATTCTGGTGGAAAGTATTGGAAAATAGTAAAGAGGATTCTAAGATACATCAAAGGATCTTTGGAACTTGCATTATGTTATAGAGGATCAGAATTTACTGTCAAGTACTACGTGGATTTAGATTTTACAGAAGACCTTAATAAAATAAAATCCACTACTGTCTATATGATTGTAAGCTGTGTTTCGAAACTACAGACTATTATGACTTTATCTACAATAGAAGTAGAATCATGGCAGCTATAAAAGCTTGTAAGGAAGCTATTTGGATACAAAGACTAATGGAGGAGCTCGGGCACAAACAAGAGAAAATTCTGGTGTTTTTGTGACAGTCAGAGTGCCTTGTATATTACAAGGAATCTAGCCTGTCATTATAGGACAAAGCATATAGGGGTACGATACTACTTCATTCGAGAAGTAGTAGAAGCTAAAAGTGTAGATTTACAGAAGATCCATACGAAGGAAGACCTAGCAGATGTTTTGACCAAACCAATTAATGTTAACAAGTTTATATGGAGTAGATCCTCTTGTTACCTTGCAGAAACATAAGAAACATGATAATGGCAAAACAGAAAGGATGATGTGGAGATTTACTGACTCTCAATCAAATCTCCAAATAGGAGAATGTCAACGAAAATGTCTTTTAGAAGCCATAAATATGAAAATTTACCACATTTTGAATTTTAAATTTGAAAATGCATAGCCAAATTTTTTGAAGAAAAAAATAATAAAATATATGAGTGAATAATAGCCACTCATGGCTATAAATAGAAGGGGTTTATCCCTTATTTGGCATTCAATTCTTCAACTTTTCTCCTCTATTTTGAGAGAGAAAATTAAGAGTCTATGGTGTGAGAGTTTTAGAGTTTTAGTATTTTTGTGTAATTAGTGAGTGAGAAATTGGGTGTGCTGAGGTTTTGGAAAGTGAGCTAAAATATTACAATACTTGTAATCCTCATATCATTAATGAAATATTTTCTTTCTGTTTTCGGCTGTGGATATAAGCTAAAATGTTGAACCACGTAATATCTAGTGTCCTATTTTGTGTTTTTTCTTTATTTTCTTCTAATTTTATTTTAACTACGGTACTGCTTCACCTATAAATTTCCGAACAATACTAACCATGGCTAAGTAAAGAATATTCTAGCCTTTGTAGTCTACCTGCTGATCATTATTTAGACATTGGAACATAATTTTCTCTATTACATTTAGATAGCTTTGATTAGCTATCATATGAAGAGCTGTCATCTTCTTGTCATTTTCAACTATGTAAGCAAAAGATACATTGAAGCTTAATAAGAAAGAGGCAATTGAAAATTAGCCATAATATGCAGCATAATAGAGTGGAGTCCACCTATATTGGTCCATTTCTTTTGTCAAATTCTTCTTTTTCTTAAGTATTTTTCGTATTGTATCTGAAACAGAATGGCTAGATAAGAAATAAGTAAAAAATATATATATATAAATTGCATGACCTAAAATTATATTAACAAAGTTCAAACATTACATAGATCAAAACTCATGACTGTGGCGTGCAAAGCTGTCTTCCCATTAAGCCTGTTATGGGCAACTAATATTTCAGATACAATTTGATAAGATCCTCCCTCAGCAGCATTGAAAAGCAAAGTTTCACCGCAATCATTGCCACCATACGAACCTTGATTAGGATAATTTTTTATTTATATTTTCACCACATTAGTATAACCATTCCGCATAGCCCCGTGCAAGGTTGTGTTCCCTTTATAAGTCGTCGTCCTTAGTATCTGCCTGCATGTGGCTCCATTTTCAACTCCGCTGCTCTCTAGCTCTTCGTGAAACTGTTGAGCCTTTGCCCACATAACAGGAGCTTCTACGATGGCCAAATGCCCACTACGGCGTGGAGTGAGTTTCTCATTTGCCATTAACTTGTGTTTGGAGAATTAAGAGCACAGCCACTTGTGGAGATTAGTATCAAAAGTATGATCTCTTGAGCAGGTTCAGCCATTTGAGCAGGTTAAGCTCTTAGTGATGTATGAATATTGTTCTCAGGTGATAATATTAAGGTCGATCTAAAAAGAGACCAGAATCAGGTCAGTCCAAAGACCTAGTCAAAGCTCAATTGATGAGTTTCCTCCAGAGTCTAGGCACAACGTCTGTACAAAATTAGGCATTATAACTTAAGACTAATAATTGTCCTGTAATTGATGCATTAACTAAGAATTCAAGGGGTACGTTGAATCTAGTAACGCCTATATATGGCAACGGGCGCAGAAATTATGAAGGCTAATACAATCTTACAAAATTTCAGATGAAGGTAAGCACACTTAAGTACTAAAGAAAACTCAGTCTCTCTAAAACCAAGACTGTTGTTTTTTTATTTTTACAATTTATTTCACTAAAATGAGATAGAAAAGTTTTTCCTGAATTTAAAAAAATAGATACTTTAGCTAGAAGAGATTTGGCACAAGTTTTCCTAATAACCATAATTACTGATTTGAGTGTCTAAAGGTTTTAACCAAAAAATTACCAGCGACTCTAACGGTTTATTATGAGTGCATATGAATTGGGGAAGAAAAGTTTGTGATAGTCAATATCTACTCGGGTGAAGAGAGTTTATTTAGTGATGTCTCCAAACCAAACAAATTTAAGTATTGATGTGGAAACCCATGAAAAACTTGTAATAGAAAAACTTGAAATCGAGCTCAACTAGATTTCTACATCAAAAACGTGTAATAGAAGCGATGGACATAAGTAAAATAATTGTTCCATGAAATTGGTTAATGTTCTTGTAGTTTCACTATTATTTGAAGATGTGAAGTGAATGTGTAGGATTGTGTTCTTGATTGGTGTTACTACAGAGGAAGATGCTGCTCATTTTCTTTAAAGGGTTCAATATTATCCTCAGCTGCAGCCTTCTACAAAGGGGGATCCATATATGTATGCATTCATCTTCGACTATAACTTCTATGATTCTGATCTGAATTATCTGGAGCCTAAATTTGTAAGTCACAAAATGTCGAGCATACAAAAGTATAAAAAGACTAAAAAAATCTCATTTATTTTTCATATTAAAATCAAATTAATCAACCAATTAGTAAGATGAGCATTTATAGAATTTCATTCAATAAAGTTTTAGCACATAAACTATATCATTCAACAAAATTTTAGTACAATACACTATTAATATAAAATTATGAGTCATGACTATAATATTGTTATTATGTTGGATAAAAATGAAAATAAGCTAGGCTTGAAAGCCACAAATACAAGGATTTAGTAGCTCCACTCTAACCTAGGCCACAACAATGAAATCCACAAATCGTTGACCCAACCCGATTTAAAAAGAGCTTATGAATATCACTGTTCACCCACACTCCCACATCCGACTTACTAATCCTGATCTTTGTTCTGCGATTTGCTGCTTGATGCATTTCGAGTTTGCTAGTTTTCGAATTAAGAGAAATTATTCCTTGCACACATTAGGAATATCAAAACTGTAATTAGCCACCACGAATTTCTAATAACATTTAAGAATTGCCTTATATTTTAATTTTATATCAACCAATCACTTTTTCATTAACTCAATTAATTATAATTAAATAATTAAGATAAAAAGACTATTTTATCTTTTGAGTCTTCCAAAACATTACTTTTAACTTCTTAAAATGAATGGAGTAAAATGTTAATTAGAAATGTTGGAATGCTACTTTTAATTTCCTGTTGACCTTCTCAAGCACTTTAAAGTGGAAACTTTTAGCGTCCGGTTATCCGGTTTGTGATTATAGTGCTGTCCTACTTTAGCTCATTTTAAAATTTAGAGCATGTGTTAACGTTGGAATTTGGCTGTACATATTAACTTTCTGGACTTATGTCTGAGTGCAGCTCTATTCTTTATGCAATTTCATAAATATTGTAGACATTGCAAAACTAAAATTTGTTTAGAGTTCTATAATTAATTTTGATGGTAGAGTATGCTCTTCACAATTTGAAATATTAAATTTATTTCTCCACTTAATTAGATTAAGAAAAAATTTTATTCATTCCCGGTTCTAAAATGAGTAAAGAAGATTCTTCATTAGAATTAATTTGCAATGCTTACGCAACAACTCATTCTGTAGCATAAATAGATGATATCATTTCTTTCAAGCTCTGGGTATGTTATGTTAGGAAATTTATGAGTGAAGTAGGGCCACAACTAAAATGAAATTAGAAGAAAATGAAGAATAAGTACAAAATTAGGACACAAAAAATTACGTGGTTTGGCTTTTAGCCTACGTCCACGAGGCGAAGACAGAAGGAAAATATTTTACTAGTGATATGAGGATTACAAGTATTGTAATATTTTGACTCACTTTCCAGAACCTCAATACACCCAATCTCTCACTCACTAATTTTACAAGAGTATTTACTCTCAAAATAATTGAAGAATGGAATGCTTGGGAAGGAATTAAAGCCTCTATTTATAGGTTTCATTTCCTCTCCTCATTATGTTAAAATAATAATAATATATATTTTATTTTATTATTTTTCCAAATTCAAAGTTTGAATTTAGAATTCAAATATTGAAATATGGCTTCTAAATTTTCTTCTTCTTCATTCTTCATTCTTCATTCAAAGACTGCTACTTCTAGATTGCATGCTTCTAGATTGTATACTTCTAGATTATACATGCATGCATTTTGTTAACATTCTCCCACTTAAAGATTTGATTGAGAATCAATCAATTTTCACACCATCCTTTCTGCTTTGCTATTGACACGTTGCTTACGTTTTTGCTAGGCCACAAGAGGATCTACTCTATATAAACTTGTCAGTAATGATTGGTTTAGTCATAAAATCTGTTAGGTTCTCCTTGGTATAGATTTTCTGTAAATCTACACTTCCATCTTCCACTACTTCTCGAACGAAGTGATATTGAATCCCTATATATTTTGTCCTGGAATGAAAGGCTGGATTCTTTGCAATATGCAAAGCACTCTGACTGTCACAAAATACAAGAATTTTCTCTTGTTTGTGCCCGAGCTCCTCAAGTAACCTTTGTATCCAAATAGCTTCCTTGCATGCTTGTGTAGTTGCCATGTATTCTGCTTCTGTCGTAGATAAAGCCATAACAGTCTGTAGTTTTGAAACCCAGCTTACAGCTCCTCTCACAAGTGTAAACACGTAGCCAGTAGTAGATTTTCTTTTATCAAGGTCAACTGCGAAATCTGAATCCACGTAGCCTCTGACAGTAAATTCTGAACCTCCATAACATAATGCAACATCTGAGGTTCCTCTGATGTATCTTAGAATCCTCTTCAATGTTTTCCAATGTTCTCTACCAGGATTCGCCATGTATCGACTAACTGCTCCCACTACTTGTGTAATGTCTGGTCTTGTACAAATCATAGCGAACATCAAACTTCCCACTGCTGATGCATACGGTACTCGAGATATCTCCTTCTTCTCTGCTTCATTGCTAAGACACATACTTGAGGATAACTTGAAATTAACAGGAAGTGGGGTAGAAATTGGCTTAAAATCTTGCATATTGAAACGTTGCAAGATTTTCTTCAAGTAATTCTTCTGTGAAAGCCAAATCTTTCTGTTATTTCTGTCTCGGTGAATTTGTATCCCTAGAGTCTTGTTTGCTGGTCCCAAGTCCTTCATTTCAAACTCCCTAGCCAACTGTGCCTTTAATTCTTGGACTTGATCTTTGTTGGATCCTGCGACCAACATGTCATCCACATACAACAGCAAAATGATAAAATCATTATTCTCAAATTTCTTGTAATAAGCACAATGTTCTGAACTGAGTCTGTTGTATCCAAGGCTCATGATAAAGGAATAAAATCTCTTATACCAACACCTTGGCTCCTATTTGAGACCGCATGTAGATTTGTTCAATCTGCAAACCAAGTTCTCTTTGCCTGTTTCAGCAAAACCTTCTGGTTGGAGCATATAAATCTTTTCTTCAAGTTCTCCATGAAGAAATGCAGTTTTCGCATCCAACTATTCTAGATATAGGTCAAATGTAGCACACATTGTCAAGACTACTCTGACTGTCGCGAGTCAAACTATCAGAGAAAATATCTTATTGAAGTCAATACCTTCTTTCTGAGCATATCCCTTTATCACAAATCTTGCACGATACCGCTCCACTTGATTATTGCCATCACGTTTGATCTTGTAAACCCATTTGTTTCTAATGGCTTTTCTTCTATGTGGCAGTGACACAAGTTTCCATGTCTTGTTTTTGTATAGAGCTTTAATTTCTTCTTGCATTGCTGCCATCCACAAAGTAACATCTGAGCTGTTTAAAGCTTTATGGAAAGTTAATGGCTCTCCATCCTCTGTTAAAAGACAATATGTAACATTGATCTCTGTAACGTACTCTGAGTACCAAGTTGGTGGTCGTCTCTCTCGAGTTGACCGATGAATTTCTAGAGTCTCAGACTCAATTAGTTCTTGTTCCTCGTGCTCTGGTGCTGCTTCAGAAGACTCTGAATCTTCATGATTATTTTCTACATATACTGGTGTAGTCTTTAACTTTTCTTTCATAGTACTATTATCACCATCTTTCTTTTGCAGTTGATCTTCTACAAAGATAACATTTCTATTGATGACAATCTTGTGGGCAGTAGGATCCCACAGACGATACCCCTTTACACAATCAGCATACCCCAAAAAGATACACCTCCTAGATTTTGGATCTAACTTTGTTCTTTCTTGGGCATTATACATTACATATATAGGACATCTAAATGTATGTAAATGAGAGTAATTAGCTGGCTTACCTGTCCACATCTCCATCGGCGTCTTCAACTTAATAGCTGTTAATGGAGACCGATTTACCATATAACAGGTAGTTTTGACTGCTTCAGTCCAAAATGAGTTAGGTAGACTAGCAGTCCTCAATATAGCTCTTATCCTCTCTATAAGAGTTCTGTTCATCCGCTCCGCCACTCCATTTTATTAAGAAGTGTATGTCACTGTAAACTGCCTCTGGATACCTTCTTTCTTACAGTATGCAAGAAATGCACCATCTGTATACTCTCCACCATTATCTATTCTTAAGCACTTGATCATTTTCTTGGATTCAAGTTCAACCCGCGCTTTGTATTCCTTGAATACTGGAAACATATTTGACTTTTTCTTGATTGGATACACCCAACATCTCCTGGAGTAATCATCAATAAAAGTAACAAAGTACTTTGCACCTCCTTGTGATAAATCCGGTAATTCCCAAACATAAGAATGAACTAAGTCGAGAATGCATTTAATTCTAATATGAGATCTGCTAAACTTCAATCTATGCTACTTACTTATAACACAATGCTCGCAAAATGGTAAACTTACCGATTTGAATCCCGGAAGCAGCTTTTGCTCAGAGAGAATCTTCAAACCTTGTTCTGACATGTGGCCAAGTCTGAGATGCCACATCATTACTGACTCTTCTCCATTTGACGTGACACACGCATCAGCTTCCTGTAGTGTTTCTCCTTGAAGTATGAATAGATTCGCACCGATCTTTTCTGCCTTCTTTAATACAACGCTCCTCTGACAATTTTATCATTCTATTTTCAATATGGGTTTTGCACCCAAAACTATCTATTTGTCCCAAAGACAATAGATTTTTCTTCAGGCCTTTGATATATCGTACTTCCTAAATTGTACGAACTGTACCATCATACATTTTTATTTTGACATTACCAATACCAGCGATCTCCAAGGCATGGTCATCGTCCATGTACACAGATCCTCCTGAAATAGGTTCATATGTGTGGAACCATTCTCTCCGAGAGGTCATGTGCCATATTACTCCTAAGTCTATAAGACAGACGTCAGCTAACCTCTTTCTGCCTTCTATAACAGCTGCTGCCTTGCTATAGAGAATTTCGCCATCATCCGAAGTACTAGCCACACAACCCTGACCATTTGAGGACTCAGGTGCTTTATTCTCTCTACTCTTCTGATTGCTCCAACTTTCTTTCTTCACATGCCCTTTCTTGGCACAATTGTAGCATTTCATATTCTTCTTGCTTCTGGATTTTCATCTACCATGATTGTAACTCTTACTAGGGTCACGTTCTGTTGATCTCCCTCTCATCACTAATAGCGCTTCTGCTTGCTGCGAACTTACATGTCTATCTTCCTTGGTCTTGCGCCTGCTTTCCTCGTTTAAAATGGACGCTGTAACATCATCGAAAACTAGACTGTCTGTCGAGTTATCGTTTGTTAGATTGATGATGAGTTGATCATAAGAATTTGGTAGACTTTGAAGTAGAAGCTCTGCACGTTCATTTTCCTCTATTTTGTGACCCAACGTTGTGAGTTGCGAAAATAGAGTCTTCAAGGTATTGATATGGTCGGTCACTGATATAGATTCTGCCATACAAAGAGTATAGAGTCTCCTCTTTAAAAAGATCTTGTTGTGCAATGACTTAGCCTCGTACAATTTAGTGAGAGTATCCCATATTTCCTTTGCTGTCATTTTCTCTACCACACTGGATAATAGCTCATCTGCAAGTACTAAGTGTAGTCAGCAATTGCATTACTGTCTGTCTCGTTCCACTTGGCATCATCAGTTATCTCCACGGGTCTTTCTCCAATTGCTGCCAAACAATTGTTTTTTCTCAGAATAACTTTCATCTTCATTTTCCACAACGAGAAATTATTCCCGTTGAACTTCTCAATCTCGTATTTTGCTGCCATTATTTTCATCACGAACTACTTTTGTTAGGATTGGCTCTCACGGTTTCACGTAAACAGTACCGTATATGTGAACAGTAACCGTATACGTGCCAAACTAACTTTGACAGAAACCAGGGTGAAATAATGAGTCATATTGAAAAGAAACAAGATTTGCCAAAGGGTCTTAGTTGAAGTAAGGAAATGGATAAAGACAGCAGAAAGGGAGAGGACCATGGCCATGACATCAGCTATAACAAATGCTTGAAGAGCTGCAATTTTTCAGATAATTGGAGTTCCCCGGTTCGAGAGCCCAGTAACCACCCGATAATGTGAACCCTGCAGCGAAGGTCACTGTTGATATGAGTGTAGCCACCACGCGCCATTATTTATTTAATATATACAGCACATATGTGTGTGTATATATAATATATACATATGTAGAGAAAGGGAGAGGGAGTGTATTATGTTCCACTAAAATTTGATACACATAACGAAGCATGCACATGAATATCTGATACAATTCACAATATAACAATTAAGATGATAATGTGAGTAATTATCTAGAGGGTAATTTTCTAGGACCGGTTTCTTTATGAAGCTTCTGTGCAATAACCTTAAGCTTATGGTTGTTCTGTACTTGAAAAGCATGTAGATATATAGAATTTGTTTAAATGTTAATTAGAAATGTTGGAATGCTATAATTTTCTGTTGACCTTCTCAAGCTCTTGAAAGTGGAAACTGTTAGCATCTGATTCTCCGGTTTGCAATTATACTGTTGTCCTACTTTACCTGATTTTTAAATTTAGAGCAAGTGTTAGCAGTTGGAATTTGGCTGTACACATGAGCTTTCTCCACTTATGTCTAACTGCAGCTCTATTCTTTGTGCAATTCATAAGTAGACTGTAGACATTGCAAAACTAGAATTTGTTTAGAGTTCTATAAATGAATTCGATGGTAGTTATGCCCTTCACAATTTGAAATATCAAATTTGCTTCTCCACTTAAATAGGTTAAGCAAAAACTTTAACTATCGGAACAACTAATACTCATTCCGCCAGTCCAAAACTGAGTAGAGAGATTGCTCATTGAAATTAATTTGGAATGCATATGCAACAACTAAATCTGCATCATAAATAGATGATATCATTTCTTTCAATCACTCTGTATGTTATACAGCCTTGAAATAATACACCAAATAAGATAATGTAATAAAAATAAGATAGTGTAATATAAATTTCAATCACAACTTATAACTCCTGATCATAGTTGTAGGATGACTCTAACATAATCATACAATAATACTTTTATGTGAACCATAAGGTATAATCTTGACGTTTCGCTTGCCGCACTTTTGACATAACCTTGTAAAACATGAAAATCACCAAGAGGAAGAAGGTCAAGCCAATGATAGAAGTGACAATGGCAAGCCCGAAAGAAGGTGCCAACATTGCATATGTGCCTGTAACAAATGCTACCATCATTGCTGACATGGCAACCAAGGTGAAGGAAAGAGCAAAAACGAATAAAAAGATGAATCTCTTGAAAAACTTAAGTGACAGAATGAAATGGACAAAGACAGCAGAAAGTGAGAGGACCATGGCTATGGCGTCTGATACAACAAATGCTTGGAAAGCTGCGTTTTTACTGAGAATTGCAGTGCCCCTGCTTGGGCCGTCATCAATATCACTCTTGTAACCACCGGGTAAGGTGAATGCAGCAGCAAATGTTACTGTTGCTATGAGTGCTGCCACTACCAAATGATATTCTGCTGCTTTTTCCATTCCAATGACATCTTCATCTAAATTTTTCCAATACGAATACTTCCCAGTTTTGTTTGTGTTCATTTTGACGACACCGCCCGGATATCGTTCGCTGCCATCAGCTTTGGTCAACTCTTGGATTTCTTGCTGTAATCATATTTGCTAAATTATATAAATTGATCTAAAAGAAAGTATTCTAAAAAAAAACAGAGAGAGAAAAAAAAAAAGGAAAGAAAAAGTAAAAGAGAAAAGCATCAACATCTACGTGCTCTACTATAAAATTTATTAATTAACATACTGAAAATTAATTTCATATATGATATGAGAATCATTAATTTTTCATTTATACATAGTATAAGATTATGCATGTAATTAAAGCCTAAAATAAATAACCATTATAAATATGCACTTGGCGCAAGATTTATAAAAGATTAGCACAAACCAAAATCCAATTTCATTGCTCATGTCCATATGTAAACTATAACATTGACAAGTAAAAAAGTAATTAAATACCTGGAGGTCAGGAAATCCATAACGAAATATGTGGTCAACACTAATATTTTGCTTGTTGACAGCCTGAGTATAACCTTTAGCAATATACCAAGGAATCTTCCAAGGGACAATTAAATAGATCACATTGTACGATTGTGGACAGAGAGCAGCAAGCACATGGAGAGGAGTGTTACCCTTCATATCCTTCTCTAAAATTAGAATTCTGAATGCTGGATATTTGTTCAGCAGATATCCCAAGTCATCAGCATAAAAACTAACCATAGCAAAGTGAAGAACATTCCATCCTCTGTCATCGACCAGTTCACAACATTCTGGACAATGGTCAATAATTTTTTGTACTATAAAATCAAACCCTTGGCCGGCTGCTAAATGAAGAGCTGTCATCTTCCGATCTTTGTCAGCAATCAACGCAATAGATTTATCAGCTTTTAATAACAGCTCTGAGATGACAATGTTACCAAAATACGCAGCGTAATGGAGTGGAGTCCAACCGTGTCGGTCTCTTTCTCTGATCAAACTTTCCTTTTTGTCAAGTAACAGGTTTAGCACACCTAAAAGGAAAATAATAATTAAATTATATTATGATAAATGAAAATAAAGGACATTTTAACCATCTAAAAATTTAAAAAAAAGAAAAACCAACCACTATTTTTAAAAGATTAAAATTTGAATTTTTACTAATAAAAATAAAATAATTTATCTAATCTTTAAAAGTTTTATCTAAAAAATAACCGAACAATAACAAATTTTTTTTAAAAAAAATATTTAGGACCGTCTCCGTTAAATAATTTTATGAAAGCATGCACATCGATACCTCTAGAGGAACTGCAGGCTGCTGCATGCAGGGCAGTCTTTCCACTGGGGCCTTCATGGCCCGCTGATGGACACTTTTGTAATATTTCAGCTACTATCTTCTGATGATTCCTCGCGGCTGCCAAGTAAAGTGGAGTTTCGCCGCTACCATTAGCAGAATAATGAAAATCAGGATCTGCTTTCAATAAAATTTCCACGACATCAAGGCTACCACTTTGCACTGCCTCGTGCAATGCCGTGTTTTCTTCATCATTTTTCATCCCCAGCATATGCCTTGCTGTACTTTCCACCCCAATTTCTAGCCCTTGATCGAGCTGTTTTTTCGCAAATTCAATCAGAGATTCCACAACAGCAGCTTGCCCGCATTTGGCCGCAACATGGAGGGGAGAATCAGCTTTGTCATTAACTTGTAGTAGCAATGATGGACACATTTCAAGTATCCGTTTCACGAACTCCGCTGATACCTTTTTTCCTTCTTTATTCAGGGTCTGGGATGCAATTATATTGACGTGTAGGAACGTATTCTTTTTGTGAGTCACTATGCTTCCAAGCTCATGATCTTTTGCCAATTCGTTGAAGGGTTCAATTTTCCCCTTAGCTGCAGCCTCGTACTGATCAGATTTCATGATATTTGAGTTTGAGTGTAGAATGCGTACAACAGTCAGTGTGGTGCAGAAGAAGCTAGTGGGCTTGTTTGGTTAGCCATAAAACTAGAGGGCATGCAGTAATTAAAAGATAGCTATAAAACTGCAGTAATTAAAAGATAGCCAACTGAAATAAAGAATCAGCTCAAGTATTTCTTTCTTGCGCTTTTAGCTTTACAACTAGACTTGGGGAATTCTATTTTATGCACTACTCGCAGTCTACCACAATCCTTAAACCACACGTTTTTCATGATAGAACCTTTTTTTTTTTTTTTTTGGAGAGGAAAATATGCATTTTATTAAAGGACCAATAATGGTCTAAAATACATCATAGATGGGAATAAATACAAAAATACATCAGGTTTAAGAATAATTATAAGATAATACATAAGATTCAAACTAAAATTAGAGCAATGTCTAACAATAATACATAACTTTAAACACTAAAATTTCTAATAACTAAAAAGAGACTAAATGATTTCACACATTGAGATGTAATGAAGCAATAGAGGAATTGGGTAAAATCCTTTCTTATCTTTAAATAAACAAAAACTCATTGTCTGCAGTGGACTTGCCCCAATGTACTTATCTCACCTTTGATTCTATTTTTAAAAACTTTTAATGCACAGATCATAACTGTACGTTACTTCAGTTGAATGATAAGTCGCACCTTGATAAGTTGCACCTTGACCATCTGACAATTAAATAATGCATACTTTGTCTCTGTTTTATTTAATGTACTCTTTATAAATTAAGATCTTCTTTGTAACCTAATCATTTAACATATAAATAATGTATACATAGCTTTTTTTATATTATAATTTACTTTCATACATTAAGCCTTTATCAAAAGCACCCAATAAAAGTGAGAATTACCTTTCATTTATAAAGAATTATTTATAAAAGAAAATATGAATTTTCTATCAGAATTCTTACTTGTTCCATCTATATATGAATTAGATATATGATCATTTTTTTTTTTTAATTTTGTCAACCATCAATTTCGATCTCAAATCAAAGACAACATGCGTAGAAAAATATAAATCAAACAAGATAATAAAAACTGTGGATACTTCAATATAGATTGCATGTTTAGTGCCTTAATCACATTACTGAAAATAATATAAACTATATAATAGGTATAATAATATTATTGAAAAACTAAACACGAAAAGGTCAAGCCTAAAAAAATTTAAAAAAAAAAAATCAGGAAAAATTGCTGTGTATAGTTTTGTTTGAACCCCACTGATTAGTTGTCTTATAAGATTAAGACTGAACTTCTCTTTTCGTGGCCCCTTTTTTTTTTTTCAACTTGACTGTCCTTTATGGTTGGTGAATAAGATCTTGACGCCAACTTATCCGATTACAGTTGGAAATTAGAGATCAAGAATAACACAGATTCGTCTTTTTTTTCTTTTTCAGTATTTTTCTTTCTTTATTTACTTGGCGTCGATATTACTCAGTCGATGGTCCATTTTTTTCTCCTCTAAACAAACAGTACATTTGCTTTTGCTGTGCTGACACTTGTAATGACTGACGAGTGTACTCTAAAATAAGAGAGAGAGAAAAAATCTACAAGTACTTGAAGATATTTAATCTCAAAAAAAACCAAAAACAAGGTGAGGAGATCGTGATTGTCTAACATGATCAATGTAATTAAAAAATAAATAAATGGATAACAAATTATTGAGAAAACTAAAAATTAGATCAACGTAGATTAATCCACCTACATTGTATATATAGACAAATTTGGTATCAGGAATGAAGCAGTTACTAAACTAGAAATTTAAAGGAGGTATTGTCTTTCGCATAATTAAAAGTTTTAGTCTATTTAATAATAAAGCGGATAATTTTTGGATACTTCCCTTGAGGATTTGCTACACTTAGAGAGAAATGTATTCATATATTGACATATTATCTCTGAAACGTGAGGAGATTGTCAATTTCTCTTTTACTATATTCAGCATGTACCATTTACCTATTTTTTGAATAGTCAATAACTTCTCTGACCACATAAATTTACAATGTTATCATTATTTTTAAATATATTTTTATTTATATTTATTATAAATTAAATAAATTACATGGATTGATATTAAAATAAAAAATAAAAAATAAAGTATTGAAAACAAGAAATATATGTTTTAATATAAAATATTTTTCTTGTATTTTTTTATTTTATAAACTTTTTTATGACAAATATATAAGAAAATTATTATAAAATGATAAAAATATAGCAAATTATTATAAGAAACTTGAATGATAAATTAAAATTTATTATAAAATAAATAATAAAAAATTGTGCCTTTTACATTTAATTTTAAAATACTTATTATAAAAAAAGATTATAAAATAAAAAAGTACAAAAAAAATATTTTATATTAATTTTTTATTCATAATAAAATTATATTTTTTATTTTAATTTTTATTTATGTAATTTTTTAAATTTATAATAAATAAAATAAAATATATTTAAAAATAAAAATAATATTATAAATTTATATTATTAAAAAAATTATCAATTATTTAAAAAATAATAAATAATATATATTAAATATAATAAGAGAGAAATTGACGGTCAGTCTCTCTATCGAATATAAGTTCACCGGTAATAAACCGCTACAATGCAGCAGAAGTTTAAAATAGGTCACCGAAAGTCCCATAACCGCTACAATGCAGCAGAAGTTTAAAATAGGTCACCGAAAGTCCCAAGGCAAATATCAAGGTAATTATCACTTGTCTACTCTCATCTTTTAAACAAATATTAAAACCTTCATTTAATTTAGGCGGTATCAATGACCCCCTCAAAATAATAAAATATTTTAAAATATGTAATGCTTTAAATAATGCGAATAATATTTTTATTAGTGTAAACTATATTCATTATAAATCAATGCAATCTTTTTTAATAATGAAATTGATCATAAATAAACTACATTCTTTTTTATTATGACATTATAAATCTACAAATATTTTGTAATATGAAAGTTATTGAGACCTCTTTAATTTTTTTTTCTTTTGCCAATTTGAGTCTCTTTGATCAAATCTATGATGGTACTATTTATTAATGTTAACAACAAATTTTTTTAATAATAAATTTTTTAATAATAAATTTTTTAATAATAATTTTTTTGAATAATAATAATTATAATTATTATAAGGCAAAATAAACACATAAATGGTAATATAATTCATTCCGAATCCGATTCTGACTCCTGCAGCACAAATAAACATTTTATTCTAATTCTTATTTTTCATTCTGATTCTAATTCATTTTTTATTATTGAATAGGAAATGCATCATTATTAAATCCATCGATATCAATATGATAATTAAAATAGTTTTTCATCTTAATCCTCGAATAGTTTTCAAAAAATTATATTATTGATAGTACCAAGTATCGTAATTACTCAAAATATTTTTGTTTTCAATATTATTTGTACTATTGACTAATATAAATAGTACAATTTAATTCTGGATATGGATAACTATAAGATAACAATATCTTATTAAAAGTATTTCATACAAATTTCTAAGAAATTAATTAAATTACTTTTTATGGTCACATTTACTCACTAATTTGAAGTCACAAAAAATTCTATGAATTGTTATAGGAGCACATACGTAATTAAATGCAATGTTAATATTTAATGATTTTGTTTTATTACTAGTATTATGATTAATGATACTATAACTCTTGACATCTATTATTAACAACGTTGTTAACAAGTATCTTCGTTAGCCATTACTATTATTACTAGGAAACTGAACACATATGTGGTAATTTTGTTAATATTACTTTTCTTGTAATCAAAATGAACATACGGTCTAAATATAACAACATTTTTATGCTAATAAAATTTTTAATAATGTATTGAGAAATGTTGTTAATTATCATTGCAAATTATTGTCAACATTATATGGTAAAAGCTAACTAAATTAATTATGTAACTATAATATTACATTCTTAATTAAAATAAAATAGATATCTCTTTGTACATTTATGGGAGTGGGTTTTTGAGTTGATATTCGGGGGACCTCTAGACTATACTATAAAGTCGATGTATACAGAATGTCAAATCCCATTAAATTATAGTTTATAATATATATATATATATATATATATATATATATATATATATATATATATAAATTGTAAATTTAAAAGAAAATTATATAATATATCACTCTAAATAGTATTCAATTATTATTTTTATTTTGATATAACATAAAATGAATTATGTTTCATTTAGGCAGGCAAAATGAGAAAATATTTGCACATTTTTATAATTTCTTTGTGAAAATTTGCAAATTATTTTTATTTTACAAAAAATATAAATGTTTCACATTCTTCCATTCTTGAGTATAGAACCCTAGCAATTTAACTCAATCATCACCACCCACCATCATAGTTGTTAACCAAAAAGAAAACAAGGGTTTACATAATTTTTGCAGGAAAATTTCCGAAATCCCTCTCTTTCCTTTTGTCTTTCTCACCATATGCCCATATACACTCTCTCATTTCCTCACCTTAATCAATCTTCCAAAATTAATCAAACAAAATTAATGGTGTCTTTCAAAATAGTTGTTCAAGCTTTGTAATTTGTCTTAGTTCGAATACATTTCCTCTCTTCGCTCAACCCTGCAAGTCACGGTAAGATCTAACCTTCAAATTCTCATTTCACAATTTTCAATCTTCCATATATTTTTTTTTCAAAATAACTTTGTTTAATGTTAAGAATTTTAAAAGAAAAATATAAATTTATTTTTTAAAATTTCATCAGAAAACAGATTCTTTAGGCTTAGGGTTTCATTTGTAGCCTCATACATTAAGACATATTTTTTAATCATTATTTCATTTTTTTTTCACAATTAATGTTCTTAACATTTTTCTTGTCTTGTTAGAGTTTGGTAATTAACTTAAGTTGTATAACATTTTGAATTGTCACTTTATTTTTTATTATTAGTCTTTTTCTAATGTTTTAAGTACAGGCCTAGATCATACCAGTGAATGTTATTACTTGTTACCATAATGTTATATTTCAACACCATATTAGTAGGAATATCCATCCAAATATATTAAGCTTTTAAAAATAATTTTACCTACTAAGATAATTTTTGGTTGAGTCATGAAAAATGATTAACTTATTATTATTATTTTTTGTACAAGGGATGATCAAATTCATGATCATATCTCTTGAAATAATGAATATTGATTTTGAATAAATAACGATATTTTTAACACTAGTTTTTAGTTTTTATAACTTACAAAAGCCAATTGTAATTCTGACTAATAAAAAAAATTAAAAATTATAGTGTTGAATTTTTCTATTAGAAAAAAATTTATTTTTAATATTTTAATATATTTTCTTTTTTCTTGATTGAAATGATTTTCTAATGTGTTTATAAAAATATTGTTTAATTTGAGTTGCATTTATTGTGTTTGATGTACTTGGTAAAGATAAATTAATGGTGGCTTAATAGAATTGGATTTAAGTCAATGTTACTTTGTTACTTTGTCAATCTTAACCTAAAGATCAAGCGATGAGAAATTAAAGAAATAATCTTTAAAATTAGATGTAATGATGAAAATTTTGTGTTGCACAATTGTTTTAAAAATAATCTAAGCACAATTAATTAAAATAATAAAATGAGCATGAATATGTAAAATATCAAAAGCTCAAAGTATACATACAATTAAATTCAAGAAATACCATGAAGTAACAAAAACGTGGGAAAAAAAAAAACAGTGGATTTACACATATCCATAGTGTTGAAAAAATTTAAGGATTGCGACAATGATTTTTCAAAATTTTGTTGACAAGAATCATTAAATAAATGATAAATTCAATAAAAGGAGTAAGTATGGATCTAAAAATAAACTTGAAATATCAACTTAAAATTTTGGAATTCAATAAAAAGAATAGAAATATATAAATAAAAAATAGTGAAAATAACAGCAAAAGAGTCAACCAAAAACGTTGGAACGACTTATACTTCCCGTTAACCCAGAAATTAGAACAACTTACCAATGATTTGATAAATTTTAATGGGAAATAGAGGTATGAAAATAAACTTGAAACATTCACTTACACGTTGGAATTCAATAAAAAGTCTTGGCATATAGAACCAAAAAAATGGTGGGAAAAAAGTAAGGAGAGTCAACCTAAAAGTTGGAACCATGCAATAATAGTTTGATAAATTCCAATGAGAAATAGGAATTAAAAATTGAACTTGAAACTTCCATCCAAAATGTTGAAATTTATTAAAAAAAAAAAGGAATATAAAACTAAAAAGTAGTGAAAACAAGAGTTAAAACACTTAACCTAAAAGTTGAAACGACTTATTAAGAATTTGATAAATTCCACTTGCAAGTATGAATCTAAAAAATAATCTGGAAACTTTTATATAAAAAATTGAAATTTATTAAAAAAAGTAAAAATATAGAATTAAAAAATGATAAGAATAAGAGTTGAAGAACATAACTCAAAACTCGAAACGACTCACGAAGAATATAATAAATTCAATCCATAAGTAGGGATTCAAAAAATGAACTTGAAACATACACCCAAAATATTAGAATTCAATAAAAGGAGTAGAAATATAAAACCAAAAAGTAGTGGGAAAAAGAGTTAAAGAATTTAATCGAAAAGTAAGAAAAATTTACCAAGAACTTGATAAATTCCAATGGGAAATAGGGATATAAAAAGTGAACTTGAAATATATATCTAAAATGTTGAAATTCAATTAAAAGAGTAAGAATAAATAATTAAAAAGTGGTGGGAACATGAGTTGAAGAACTTAACCCAAAAATAGGAACAACTTACTAAGAATTTGATAAATTTCAATGAGAAGTATGGATCTAAAAGTAAACTTGAAATATCCATATAAAATGTTGAAATTTTCATAAAAAGAGTAAGACTATATAAGTGAAAATTAGTGAAAGTTGATGAACTTAACCTACAGTTGGAATGCCTTAACCAAGAATTTGATTAATGCTAACAATAAGTAGATATTTAAAAGTGAACTAGAAATATCTATCGAAAATATTAGGAATATAAGAGTTAAAAGTGGTGGGAAAACAAGTTTGAATAACTTACAAAAATTAGTCAAAATCTAATGGAATATAGAGATATAAAAGTAAACTTGAAATATCTACTTAAAAAGTTAGAATTCAATTAAAATAGTGGAAATATAGAACTAAAAATTAATGGGAAAACAGGTTAAAACAACTTACCAAAATTCAAAAAGTGGTGGGAACATGAGTTGAAGAACTTAACCCAAAAATAGGAACAATTTACTAAGAATTTGATAAATTTCAATGAGAAGTATGGATCTAAAAGTAAACTTAAAATATCCATATAAAATGTTGAAATTTTCATAAAAAGAATAAGACTATATAAGTGAAAATTAGTGAAAGTTGATGAACTTAACCTACAGTTGGAATGCCTTAACCAAGAATTTGATTAATGTTAACAATAAGTAGATATTTAAAAGTGAACCAGAAATATCTATCAAAAATATTAGGAATATAAGAGTTAAAAGTGGTGGGAAAACAAGTTTGAATAACTTACAAAAAATTAGTCAAAATCTAATGGAATATAGAGATATAAAAGTAAACTTGAAATATCTACTTAAAAAGTTAGAATTCAATTAAAAGAGTGGAAATATAGAACTAAAAATTGATGGGAAAACAGGTTAAAACAACTTACCAAAATTCAAAAAGTGGTGGGAACATGAGTTGAAGAACTTAACCCAAAAATAGGAACAACTTACTAAGAATTTGATAAATTTCAATGAGAAGTAGGGATTTAAAAATAAACTTGAAATATCCACATAAAATGTTGAAATTTTCATAAAAAGAGTAAGACTATATAAGCGAAAATTAGTGAAAGTTGATGAACTTAACCTACAGTTGGAATGCCTTAACCAAGAATTTGATTAATTTTAACAAGTAGATATCTAAAAGTGAACTAGAAATATCTATCGAAAATATTAGGAATATAAGAGTTAAAAGTGGTGGGAAAACAAGTTTGAATAACTTACAAAAAATTAGTCAAAATCTAATGGAATATAGAGATATAAAAGTAAACTTGAAATATCTACTTAAAAAGTTAGAATTCAATTAAAAGAGTGGAAATATAAAACTAAAAATTGATGGGAAAACAAGTTAAAACAACTTACCAAAATTTAAATAAATCATAACGAAAAATAATAATTAGAAATGTAAACTTGAAACATGAACTATAAATATTGGAATCTGCCAAAATAAGTGAGAATATAAATATGTTGTGATATATTTATAGCATTTTTATATTTTCTTGTACTATTTATAAATTTAAAAGTTTTACAATATTTTGCCTCATTTAACTACAATTTTTTACAAAATATATATATATATATATATATATTTAAATAAAAATCTAGAGGTATTTTTCTCAATTCACTAATTTTATAATTATAATAAATTTAGAGTTATTTATAATTTTATGGTTAAAATTATTATATGTCTATTATTTGATATTTGTGTATTTTACTATAAAGGATAAAATTGGTATTTTATTAGTCAACTAGCGGGTCAACTAACAGTCCTTACAGAAAAGTAGTAAAATGAAAGTTTTGTAAAGATATAGTAGTAAAATGATATGAAACAATACTTCTTGTAATCGTTTGATATTTCATAATTCTTGTAGTAGTGAAATAATGATAATTTTAATTTAAATAACAATATAAGATAGTAACAAACCGAAATATGCAATAAATAAATGATAATACGTTATTTCATTTTCATTACATAGAATAATTTCACTGCCGTTATATTAAGTAAAAATAAATTTTTATTACTTGTCATACAAAATGGAAGGAGATGGATTTTATTCAGAACTATTCTTTTATCTACATTTTTAAATTTTCATACAAAGTGGCATTAAACTATTAAGAGTTGATTCCGTTCTTCAAATTTATAGCATGCATATAAAAATTGGCACTATTAGAAAATTGGCCTTTAGTGATACTAAAATAGTGTCACTAATTACTTTTAGTGATACTTATTAATAGTGTCAGTGATCTGGGAGTCAGAAAAATATTGACACTTGAATGTGGTGTCAGGAATTACTATTACTATAGTATTACAGATTTTATAACACTATAGTGTCAATAATTACTATCACTATAGTATCACGGGTTAGTAATATCAGTAAAACAATAATCCCAATGAAACTGATACTTTATGATACATTTTTAGTATTAATGACTTTTATTAGTTATTATTGTCATTTTAAATTTTGTCAATCTAATGATATTATTTAAAAAAGAATATTAGTAAACTGCTAAAATGAACAATTATATATAAAATTTCTAACAAAACATTATGGCTCTTTTGTTTGGCTTTCTTCACCAAACAATCTTAAAAGAGTTTGCTTCTTAATTCTATACACACCCCAAATCATATGGGTTCTTTGACAAAACACCATTACTTTCATACACAAACAAATCAGGCTCTTCATCTACAAATTTAAGGAACATTAAAATATTAAAAAAAAAAGAATAAAGATCATCCACATCGATAACGTGACAATAAAGAAGAAGCTAACTCAATTGGTTGTCGGCATCTTTCTACATCATAATTCATAAAAATGCTCTTGATCTTTCTTCAAAATCTTGCTTTGCTGCTATGGAAGTGAGGGTGTGCATGGGACTGATGTGGTCAAGGTTTTTGGTTATGACTTTTACTCGACTGCAGAAGTTGATTGCAAGAAGATATGCTTGCTCTTCAATTTCCAAACTTAAATGCAGATAGATATTTTGTTTAAAATATCTGTAAACCAGCTCTGACGTAAGAATAAAAAAAGAATTGAGAAAGAAAATAAAATTAATTTTTTTTACTGGACCGTTACTTAATTTACCAAAAAACATTAACTTTTGTTCTACATTTATAACTTTTATTTCATTATAACAATTGTAACTTAAAATCTATAAGACCTAACTACCAAATGCACCCTTAACCCATCTTTATGTATTTTTTCATATCAAAGTGGCTATCTCTTTAATTTAGGCATAAGAAAAATTGTACGTAAGATACACAAAAGTCTCAAATAAGGGCCACTTGTTTAAATTCTGCTTATCTTTAAGCTTATAGAGAATTATACATTTCTTTTGCTTCTATAAAAGAAATTAAATGATTTGTGTCTTCAAACAGAAATGAATACTTGATCAGCTATTCACTTAAACAAGTTTGGAGATGAAATCAATAGGTACCTCAATGAAATCAATAGGCTCCCAGTCGTCTTGGTCAAATGGATCTTCAATTGATATAATATGATAATTAGAGATGAAAGACTTGTAGAGATATTTGAGTGCATCTCCTGAAATCTTTTGTGAACCGTCATTGTTCTGCAAAAAGAAGACCAAAAAAATTAAGAAAACAGGAAAAAAAATTAAGTATTTTACCAAAAACATTGGGCACCTAAGGAGAAAGTTGATCGTAACGAAATTACGATAGTATAGCAGATAACCGGTTAATGAAAATCTCCAAAAGGGTTTGCTTAAATAATGCATACAACCAATCAAAGATGATCGAGCAACAACTTCAAATGAATATGCAATCAGACAACAAATCATGGTCTGCTAAACCAAACAAGTAGCTCATGCCAACTATCAATAACTCACCTCTTCCTTGAAGTTCGGATCATAAGTCTTATCTGAGCCATAAAATTCAGAAGCAACGACATCCATTCCAATGACAACATAACAACATGATGCAAATTTTATTAAATTTGTCAACTGTTATGATGTCCGGGTACACAAAAGCAATTTCAGAGAATTTAAAAAGTAAATCACAAACAATTGATTGAAGATGATACTAACTTTGCCTGTGTAACCAGCTTTAGCAATGGCTGTGTTGAGCAATCATCAACTATTTAACAAGAGCAATAAATAAAAAGTCTTGAAGGTAGAGAGTGGACAACAATTGGGGACTCATTTAAAAAGAAGTTGTTTCACTTATCATGACACAAGCAGCTATAGCACCTGCAACTGGTGCAGCTCTGCTGCAGCTCCTACTGCAGTAAATGCAGCTGCTGCTTGTGGTGTAGCAGCAACAACTGCAGCTGCAGCTTGTGGTGAGCAGCAACAACTGCAGTTACTTGTACTGCAGTTCTTGCTACTGACAAAGCGACTACGATTGTTGCGGCAGCAGAACTGCAGCACGAGTAGCAGCGATTGCATTTCATCGCGATAGGAACTGCAGCAAAAGTCGCACCGATTCATGGTGTTATAACTGTTTATGCTACGGTTCGCTGCCGCAATCGCAATCGCTTGTTCTACAGCTAGCAGCAATTGCACTGCGTCATTGTGCTTTCCTTGTCAATATTCCGAGGTAGTGCTACTGTAAAATTTTCATTACTCTCAATCCTCAGTGCAACTAATGTTGCAGCAATAGAAATTGCAGCTACTGCTTGTGCTGCAGCAGCTGACAGAATCGCAGCTCATCGCTTGTGCAAATTGGGACTCATTTTCTCTTATTAAGAATATGCCCTTGTGTCTGTCTGCAGTGGTTGCAGCTGCAATTCTTACGATTCTTCGCTGCTAATGCAGGTGTTATTGCATAAGTTGCTGCAAGTGCAATTGCTACACCTGCTGTTGTGCTTTTTTCTCAATAGCAGCAGCAGTAACTGCTTTCTAGGAACTGCAGTAAGAACATATGCACAACTCAAAGTGGATGTAGCCAATTCATTGTACACTATATCTACCAAAGGTTCGACATCGATCTTTTATGAATATCAGGGCTTCATCAGCCCAACTATTCAACAAATTCCAGCATAATTGAAGCACTATCCATATCCGACAGTAAAAGTTTGTAATGTGCTGGAATTAAAAATTGGCTAAATAATACAGGAAAGCAACTTGAATATTTTATGTTATGTAAAAGCGTACATAACATCAACGTTGTCCTTTAACAAAAATTCAGAAGTCCAACATAAACAAATAAATCGTTACCTCGTCCTTGAGGCTCTTATCAATTTATGAAGATTCCAAACGCTGATTTTCAATATCATTGCTCCAACACTCTTCTTTCTCTATAAAAAACAAACACAAATGAACTCCAATTTTGAAATAAACAAATTATATTAAAAAAATTAAAAAATAATAATAATAAAAACAAAATTCACCTTTAGATGAAAACAGAGAGGACAAGAGATTTTTTGATATTACAGGTTCCTGATCAAAACAAGCAGAAAGACAAAATCTTGAGTCAAGTAATTTCTAGCATAAACTCTAAAAATTGAACCAAATGAACCTCACGCGTTGGGCATAGTAGTTGTGCATCCTTGGGCAAGGACAGATAATCAAAACCCATTGTTCTTTCTTAGGTATTATTCAAACCGATTATTTATCAACTAACAAATTATGTTTTTTTTCCCTAATCTCGATAATAAGTTCGTTTGTTTCGAGTCCATGCCTTAAATTCAAAGTGTCAAAGCACTGGAAAACAAGAAGTCCAATCCACAGTATGAAAAACCAAGAACTAGTTTCTCAGATATTCCAGAAATAACTTCAATATCATTCATTCCTTCTACTACAATTTTATGTTGATGTTTACCAAAGATAAAAGAACATACCTTTCACACAGATCGCCATTCCCAAAGACTGGACCGATCAGCTCTGTTCAGTTCTCTATTAGCGAAGCAGCTTTAACACTCTAGCTTCTGTGAGTATTATCGAAACCCAAGAATCCAACACGCCGTCAGAAGAACTTGCAGTGCCAACTTCGACGCCTTCGACGAAAACCAAAACGAAACTATCAGCCACGATAACACCGTTAACTCAGCAATTAGGGTTTTAATTTTTTTTCAATTTAGGGAAAAATGGAAAAAGAAAATAGAGTGTAAGCATGAGGGAAAGCATGAGAGATCGAGTGTTTGGGTGTGATAGACAACAGAGAGCAGAGAACAGAGAACAAAAGATATCAAGAAAAGAAAAACGAAAGAGAAAGCATGAGGGAAAGCATGGAGATCGAGTGAGAGATGGGTGAGAGTTAGCGTTAATTAGGTTTTGTTATCCTTTTGTTATTATATTTTTGTTTTTAACATCTTTAAAACAAACAAATTAAGTTAATTCAATGTGGCTCGATGGTCTCTGGTTTAAACGTTAAAGTTTTAAACTCTAGAAGTCTCAGGTTCGAGTTGGAACGAAAACAATTATTAATGAATTTTTTTTTTATCTCTGATACTTTAGTGTCAGTGATTATTGATGTTTAATTTACTAACACACTAGTATCAATAACCTTTAATACCTACTTGTTAACAGGTGCATTTGTTCACAATTATTGATACTTTTTGCTAAGTGTCAGTAAACTAAGTGTCAGTAAATGTCATTTTTCTAGTAGTGTGGAGTAGTCAAATTAATGCCTCTTCCTACCATTGTAAATATTATTTAACAAACAATATACAAGAGCTAAAACCCAATGCAAAATTTCATAAATAAATCAACTTTGAAATCAGTATTATCCATCATTAACCAATGACATAGATTAGAGTCCAAATGGGCAACTATATAAAAAGGAAAAAGTTAATTAGATCATACTTCAGCATAAACCATTATAAGTTGGTGACTATGCCTTAAAGCGGCCAACCAGCCAAGCAGTGGGCAAAAGAAGAACCAACCAAGCAGCAGGCAGAAGAAGAAGCATTGACGGCAACAACTTGCAGCGACCTCGTAGACCAGTCGATTACGTTTTAGTAATTTTTTCTAACGACAATTTTGCAAAATGTAACTTAGTAATTGCCACTAAAAAATGTGGTCCTCAACACCTAGCCCCCCATTTTAGCAAATTAACATCACTCCTCAGTTTATCATATCTCTAGACCTAGTTCATAATAATGATTGCGAAATTATGGGTATGTTATGAATCCTTTCCAAAAATATCAACGAAAAACACAATATAACAGTAGTCGATTGATTATAGACCTGTTTAGACAAAGATAGAAATAACTTACTGCTATAGTCCTCTGAGCTGCAGCCAGGGCTGATGCTTTCAAACAGGTTTTTGGGAGCAGAAGTTTTTCCTTCGTCAAGCAAATCCTGCAAACATGGAAGAAGAATTGAATTACAAACTCGTATTTGTTGTATTTAAGATGATTACACTGATTCAGATAAAGTACACTGCTGAATTCAATAAAGAGACATTGCCAAATTAACATCTTTTACCTTCGAAAATTCATAAATATTATTTCCATATTAGAATTAGTTTAGAAAAAGAAAAATCAAATTAGTATTATCCATCAACAATCAATGAGCCGGTAGTTTGGCTCGAGGATTTGTAATCTTTGGCGTTTTAGTTAATGAAATATTTACCATTAAAAAAAAGAATATATTTACTACTAGCTTAACAACCATTGCATATACTGTTCCAAATAAAATAGCTAAAGAAAAAATTCAAAGGGAAAATTACCTGAATGGAAGCATTTCATCAGCATAGTGAAATGTTCGTCCAAGCACGATAGATATGATTGTCATTACCCTGCTACAGTAGATAAAAGCTACTATTGCTTTGAAGGCATGAAATTTTTAGTTCTGTTCGGCAGAGGCAAGCTAAAAAGGTTTGGGATAATTTTCAAGACTTTTTGGGCCTAAAATCTAAAAACAAATTACGTGGTATTGGCAAAAAATTATGACCAATTGAAAATTCTTTTATTGAATGTAATAGAAATCAGAATATGCACATGGTAATAAAATAAAATCAAATAAAATGCAGGATCACTTTTCCGTATCCAATAACATGGAAAGCGATACTCTTAACACACACAATGACTGGAAGTAACATATTACTCTTGCACACACATAATGCCTTGAAGTAACATATTATACGTGTTGGAAAAATCAGTCTTAGCACATGCATGATGTGTTGAAAAGTCAAAAAGAAAATGGGAGTTGGCGCCGAACTATTGACTATTTGAAGGATTTTTGAACTACATGCATCAAGAAATTAGCCACGAAACAACTTTGAAAATTATGCAATTGCTGCTTGATGCTTCCTATCACATTTCATATTATCGGATTCGACAATCATTTATGCTTTTCGTAGCTTTACTCATTAAGAATTAAGAGAAATTATCCCAATATCAAAAAGTGGTGGTATTTATAGGATGACAATAGTACCAACAAACTCCCATACTGCGGGTAATTTTGAGGGTTATGGGCGTGTTTGTTATTATAAATTGAAATCCATTTTAGGTTACAAGTAGATTTGATATTAGCTAAATATTAAGTTAAAGTAGGTTTAATATTAGTTAAATATCTGATGGACACCCGTATGGGTATCCACCAAATCCACAATTATTTTTTCAAATATTTTTTATTTAATTTTAATTAAAAATATATTTAAATCTAAAAATATATAAATTAAATAAATGTGAAGCATAAACGTGTGTGCATGTTGCAACATAGCTAAGTCCTAACTAAAGTCATTACCTAAGTCAAATGAAATCTAAACTAAATAAAAATATATCATAATGCATGGATTATTATATATTGGTTATAATTTTGTATGGATTATTATTCTTTGACTTAACGTATGGATAATTTCATTATTATAATTTTGTTCTTCGGATTAATATTTAAAAATTAATGTTTTTTAGCAATTATTAATCTTAATCATTATTGTAAGAATCGTATTGGATGAGTAATAATAATAGTGAATGAAATGAAGATCTTAACTTTTAAAACTTATGTTAAATAAGAATATACACTACTAGAAAAATGACATTTACTAACACTTAGTTTACTGACACTTAGCAAAAAGTATCAGTAATTGTGAACAAATGCACCTATTAACAAGTAGGTATTAGAGGTTATTGATAGTAGTGTGTCAGTAAATTAAAAATCAATAATCACTGACACTAACGTATCAGAGATAAACAAAAAAATTATTAATAGTTGTTTTAGTTACAACTCGAACTTAAGACTTCTAAAGTTTAAAATTTTAACATTCGAAACGCAAACCATTGAGCCATGTTGAATTAACTTAATTAATTCGTTTTAAAGATTTAAAAAACAAAAATATAATAACAAAAAGATAAAAAAACCTAAATGATCGATCTCTCTAACTCTCACCCATCTCCCAATGCTTTCCCCCGTCCACCTCTTCGCCTCCCTCCAGTCCGCGCTCGTCCTCGTCCTCTTCCTCTTCCTCTCCCTCTCCATCCTCCTCTCGGAATCCACCTCATTCCTCCCTTTTCCCTCCGATCTCTTCTTCATCCTCGCCGCCTCCCTGTTCTTCCTCCATACTGGTGCTTACTCTGTTCGAAGATATGGTCAAGTGCATGCTGCTCTGCAATTGCCAGTCTGTTCTCTTCTCCTTCCCTTTCTTATCTTCTCTTTTTAGCATTTTCGTTTTGCATATCACTTGTTCGATACCGCTTTCGCAGTTTCTCAATCTTATGACGGCATTGAATGGAGGACTTAGAAGCTCCGGGAGTAGATTCGGAGACGGCGGAGGAGGCGACATCCCAATCGGAGGTGCTGAGGTTGCTGTGATTGAGAGAGCCACTTGGCACAGTAGGCATTGATGATGGCTAGGGTTTCATTGGTGGTCCAGCAAGGCGGTGGGACGTCACCGTTTCGAGAGGAAGTGAGGTTCCTAGACGTCTGAATCATCGAGAAATCGGTCGTGTTTGCAGATCGGTAGTAAGGTTCCTAGACGTCACCGTTTCGAGAGCCATGGGCTGTTTCTTCGGTTGCTTTCGTATCAAAGATGATCGCGCTCGTATTTCTTGACTCAAGATTTTGTGTTTCTGTTTTGATCTGAAGGTAAAATTTGTTTTTATTATTATTATTTTTTTATTTTTTTGAATACAATTTTTTTGTTTCAAAATTGGAGTTCATTTGTGTTTGTTTTTGATAGAGAAAGAAGAGTGCTGGAGTAATGATATTGAAAATCAGCGTTTGGAATCTCCAAAAATTGATAAGAGCCTCAAGGATGAGGTAACGATTCATTTGTTTGTTTTGAATTTTGATTATGTATGTGGAAGCTGATGTGTGATCGACGAACAGCAATTGCTATCAATTTCTGGAGATGAATTTCTGGGGGGGTGGGGGTGTTTTTTGCATTGTGTTTGTTGTATGTTTGGATGCTGGGAAAGTATGTGAAAAGAGAAGAGAAGAGAAGAGAAGTGAATGGGTTCAATCTTTTGTCTGTAGATGTTGTGGCTTTATGGTTGGTATGTTGATTGGTTCATTCATTGCTGCAATTGTTTGACATCGAATCTGTTTTGGTGTATCCTGTTCATGTTACTGTACAAACTAGATGCTAAAGAGTCCAGCGATTGGATGATATTTTATTTTTGATTGCTTGCTTTTCCGAAGAGTAACAAAAGAAAAAGTCTTACTTTGGCATGTGATATAGTTTGGACTCAAGCGTTCTAATTGCTAGTGGGGTTTAATTTAATATGTTTTAAATTTATTGTCGATTTTTCAGAACCTGAATATGATTGGATGATCTTTATTCTTTTTTTTAAATATTTTAATCTTCCTTAAATTTGTAGATGGAGAGCCTGATTTGTTTGTTTATGAAAGTAATGGTGTTTTGTCAAAGAACCCATATGATTTGGGGTGTGTACAGAATTAAGTAGCAAACTCTTTTAAGATTGTTTGGTGAAGAAAGCCAAACAAAAAAGTCATAATGTTTTGTTAGAAATTTTATATATAATTGTTCATTTTAGCAGTTTACTAATATTCTTTTTTAAATAATATCATTAGATTGACAAAACTTAAAATGACAATAATAACTAATAAAAGTCATTGATACTAAAAATATATCATAAAGTATCAGTTTCATTGGGTGATTGTTTTACTGATATTACTAACTCATGATATTATAGTAATAGCAATTATTGACACTATAGTGTCATAAAATCTGTAATACTATAGTAATAGTAATTCCTGACACCACATTCAAGTGTCAGTATTTTTCTGACTCTCAGATCACTGACACTATTAATAAGTATCACTAAAAGTAATTAGTGACATTATTTTAGTATCACTAAAGGCCATTTTTCTAGTAGTAATACGAAATGACAATTGTTGCTGGTGCAGTAGTGTTGTTTTTCCATAGTTGTATTGTTATTTTTGGATACTAGTCTATAGTTTTTTTTTTTTTATGGATTTCTATATTTCATATGTAAATTTTAGAATTTGTGATAGATTGATGTTGAAATTTTAATTATTCATTTACATTGATTAAATTTAGAATTTGGTATGTTATGTGGAACTTTAATTATTATTAAGTTTAAATATTGAATATTTGTGATTTTAAATATGGAAACCCATAAAAAATCTGTCGGGTATTATTGGAGGTTTGGTAATTGTCAAAATCTTTAACGAGTGGGTTTTCTTTAAAAAAAAAAACCTGCAACTAGTTACGGGTGAGTTTGGTAATTTAAATTTTGTGCAGGTACGAGTTTGTTGTTAGCAAACTCACTGCAGGTGGTGCCCATTGCCATCCCTAAATATTTTCATCGTATAAGTTTTATAAACCTACCTCACTTTTAGAAAATTATTATAACAAGTTCATATTATTATTTAAAAATTCAAATAATGAAAAATTTACATAATTAATCAATTAAATCCATCATTCAATAGACATTTATAATATATTTTAATTTTTTCATTCTTCAATCAGTTCTTCTTAAATTATAAAATACTAGATTTTATTTTAAGTGAAGTATCATTCTCCTGTTGAATGATAAAATTTTAATGATGTGCAATTACTTCTTTAACTATATTATCATCCAATAGACATTTATACATTTTGTTTAGCAAGAAAAACATCAAAGTGATTCTTAATTAAAATTTTATAATACTGGACTTTATTAACAATTAAATAATATGTATGCGGACTACTTGCCTCGGTTTTATTTAGAATATGTATTCAATTTATTTCTTGGTGAACATTTAATTGAGCTACTCGATCATTACAAAACTATTCAGTGAGGCTACTAAAGAAGATAATAATGTTAATTAATCAATATTCATTCAATTAATTAATTTTGGGTTAACTTGGTTTTCAGCAAATATAACTTGGGACTTTGTTTTCCCACGCTTAGTTTTGAGCCTAAACATGCTCGATGGCGTCACTGGGTCCAACAAACATTTATACAAAGGAAAACATCAAAGGGTTTTTTTTTTTTTTAATAACTCTTATAAATATTTTTATAGGGTTTGAATCATTTCTCTTAATATTGTGAGTATAATAACTCTCCCACTAAACTATAAGTTCATTAATTGGAAAACATCAAAGGGTTATTATTATAGTATTGCGAAATAATAAATCATTATGAGAATGATTAAAAGATAACACTTCACTACATTAATTTTTTAAAAATAATAATTTACTATATTTCCAACACTTCTGTTACTTGATTCATTTGTTAACTTATAAAATATCAATTTTACTTTTAACAAAGAACTCCTAAATGAAATAAAAAGAAATTTTTAAATCAATGCCAATTGAATTTACAATTTTTGTGCTGCTATTGGTGCAAAACAAGATATCATTACTGCTTAAATTTATAATGTTAATTAAATGATATTGTTGACCCAGCAATTAAATTGTTGCATGATTAATTGTAAATTGACGAAATTGTAGCAAATTAATTTTTTAAAAAATTAATTAGTGAACTTTTACCTTTTAATAATTTATGTAGTAGTTTGTTATTTCCTAATATTTGTGTAGTAAAATGATGATAATCCTAAAACTTAATTATATATATTTGATTTCATTTTGATGAAATTACAATTTTTCCCATTTGACGTCAGTGTCACATCACTATTACACTAATGTAAGTGACAAAAATGTAGTAAACAATTGGTTTTAGAAAGTTAATGTAATGAAACGATACTTTTCAATAATTCATGTAATGGCTTATTATTTTATAATACTTGCTATGTTGAAAAGATAATAACTCATTTATAAATTATACCGTGACTGTCCAGTAATTAAATAATATATATGAAGATTTAATAATTTTTTTATTAAAAAAATCAAGAAGAAGAAGAAAGGGATTATTCCTTACCTTAGTTTCAAGCATGTCCTTTATTCGTTCGTGAAGCTTTAATTAACTTACAATAACATTTGTAACCATTCAAATGGTACAGTCTCATGTAAGTTATGTTTGATGGTCAAGTATCCAAAAAGCTCTCGACAATTCGATGAGTCAAATTTGATTTTCATGACTTCTTCTCTTCAAATTGTATTTTAAAAAATTAATTGATTATACGTAGTCAAAAATACTCTTAGAGTTCAAATTGTTACAATGCTATGAATAAAGTATCTAAAGAAAAATACTAATTGCAAAATAAATTGATGAAAAATTAAGAATATTTTTTTTCTTTTAGAACGTGGAATATAAAATTAAGAATATTTCTTTTTTTTTTAGAATGTGGAATATCTTACTTAATATATATATAAAAAAAAATTTGTGGGGACTATCCCACCTGTGCTCTTTCATGCACCATAATAGTGGGTTTTAAAATGGGACCATCAATGGGATTTTATTTTAAGATGTATTAAGTTTAATATTAAAAAAGTTCGTAAGTTCAAGAATAAGATCTATTTTTCTGACATGTAGGATGTAGCAAAGCACTAATTTATTGGTTTCACCACGAAAGTGGTGGGACACGCAGTCCCACACAAATAATTCTCCACAAATAAGGCCTCTTACAGGGATTTCAGTTAAATGTGGAAGTAATTTGAACGTGGAGAGTACAACTACAATAGAACATCGGTTATTATCATTTTAGTACTTCAACGATTGTGAAATATCAAATGATTATAAGAAGTATTATTTTATGATATTTTACTATTTTATCATTATAAAATTTTTATTTTACTACTTTTTTTTTAGGATAGTTAATTGACTAGTTAGTTGACTAATAAAATATTAATTTTATCGTTTATAGTCAATTATAAAAATATCAAATAAAAGACATAAAATAATTGTTATGCTTATAAATTGTTAAATAATAATTTTAATCATGAAATTATAAATAACCTTGAATTTATTATAATTATAAAAATAGTGAATTGACAAAAATACCTATAGATTTTTTATTTTTTAAAAATATTCTCTATTTTTTTTATTTGTGTATTTTACTAGAAAGAGTAAAATAATATTTTATTAATCAACTAACTTATCAACTAGTAAAAAAAATAATAAAATGAAAATTGGTCAGTTTAGAGGGTGATTCTCTTTGTGAAGCTGCTGTGCACTAATTTTATTTCTGTATGACCCTGTTGTAGATGGAATTTGTTAAAATGTTAGTTAGAAACCAGGATGAAATAATGAGCCACATTGAAAAGAAACAAGATTTGCCAAAGGGTATTAGTTGAAGTAAGGAAATGGATAAAGACAACAGAAAGGGAGAGGACCGTGCCTATGACATCAGCTATAACAAATGCTTGAAGGGCTGCAATTTTTCTGAGAATTGGAGTGTCCCGGTTCGAGAGCCCAGTAACCACCCGATAATGTGAACCCTGCAGCGAAGGTAACTGTTGCTATGAGTGTAGCCACCACGCACCATTATTTATTTAATATATACAACACATATATGCTTGTCTATATATAATATATGCATATACAGAGAAATTTGATACATATAACGAAGCATACACATGAATATCTGATACAATTCACAATATAACAATTAAGATGATAATGTGAGTAATTATCTAGAGAGTGATTTTGTAGGACCGGTTTCTTTATGAAGCTTCTGTGCAATAACCTTAAGCTTATGGTTTGTTCTGTACTTGAAAAGCATGTATATATAGAATTTGTTTAAATGTTAATTGGAAATGTTGGAATGCTACAATTTTCTGGTGACCTTCTCAAGCTCTTGAAAGTGGAAACTGTTAGCATCTGATTCTCCAGTTTGCAATTATACTGTTGTCCTACTTTACCTGACTTTTAAATTTAGAGCAAGTGTTAGCAGTTGGAATTTGGCTGTACACATGAGCTTTCTCCTCTTATGTCTAACTGCAGCTCTATTCTTTATGCAATTCATAAGTAGACTGTAGACATTGCAAAACTAGAATTTGTTTAGAGTTCTATAAATGAATTTGATGGTAGAGTTATGCCCTTCACAATTTGAAATATCAAATTTGCTTTTCCACTTAAATAGGTTAAGAGAAAACTTAAACTATCGGAAAAACTAATACTAATTCCGCCAGTCCAAAAATGAGTAGAGAAGATTGCTCATTGAAATTAATTTGGAATGCATATGCAACAATTAAATCTGCATCATAAATAGATGATATCGTTTCTTTCAAGCACTCAGTATGTCATACAGCCTTGAAATAATACACCAAAGAAGATAATGTAATAAAAATAAGATAGTGTAATATAAATTTCAATAACAACTTAATAACTCCTGATCATATTACGTTGTAGGATGATGCTAATATAATCATACAATAATACTTTTACTTGAACCATAAGCTAAAATCTTGATATTTCGTTTGCCGCACTTTTGACATAACCTTGTAAAACATGAAAATCACCAAGAGGAAGAAGGTCAAGCCAATGATACAAGTAACAATGGCAAGCCCTAAAGCAGGTGCCAACATTGCATATGTGCCTGTAACAAATGCTACCATCATTGCTGCCATGAAAACGAAGGTGAAGGAAAGAGCAAAAACGAGTAAAAGGATGAATTTTTTAAAAAACTTAAGTGACAGAGTGAAATGGATAGAGACAGCAGAAAGTGAGAGGACCATGGCTATGGTGTCTGATACAACAAATGCTTGGAAAGCTGAGTTTTTACTGAGAATTGCAGTGCCCCTGTTTGGGCCGTCTTCAGTATTGTTGAAACCAGAGACCAGAAACAGAGCTGATCTTTGTCACCCAAGATTGCCACCAATTACTCAATATCAATGCCTCAGCTTAAGTGTAATCCGAACTAGATGTGTGAAATAAATTAATGGTAATTTAACAGAATCAAAGTATCAAGAATAAAGCTAAAACCAGCAAGATCAAGCACACAGAAAACAAAGCAACATATAGTGGTTCGGTTACCAGGTAACCTACATCCACTGTAAAAAAGAGAGCAAGCTTTCACTAAACCAATCTAAAACCGATACAAAGCTCACAAGGGAATGTCACTTAATCGATATCCTTCAATCTAAGATTACATGGCCTTTTATACACGAAGAAATCAGCTCCCAAAGGAGCGTCACAGACCAGCTGTATTTCTGGGATTTGTTGGAAACAAACCCAGAAATTTCCCGCCATTATCAACAGCAATAACAGCCTTCTCCAATGGCTGTAAAACGCGTGCCAACATATGGCTTATTTTGTTAGCCAAAACGCAGCCTTTAGTTGCCGTTTTGATTAAGTAAATCACGTGAAGAACAAATGACTTGCTGTGGCTTCAACCGACATGTCATTTGCATAATACATCTTTTCTTGAACACTGAAAACGACTTGTCACACAGCATTCCTGAGATGAACCGACTTGTCGTTTTTAGCCAAAAATCTCATATTGAGATTCATCTTCAACATTCTCCACCTTGAACTCAATCAGCTACTCCCTGCTCCCCTTTTCTTCACCCCTCAGTTACGAACAACTCTGATGAAGTGAAGCTTGATGTCAATGTGCTTTGTTCTTTCATGATGTATCTGATTCTTGCTTAAACAAATTGCACTTTGACTGTCACAGAAAACTGTTATGTGCTTCTGTTCAAACCCCAACTCAGTCACCAGCCCTTTAAGCCAAATTGCCTCCTGATGGCTTTTGCAGCAGACAGTGTACTCGCTTGATTGTTGACGAGCAACAACACTTTGTAATGTGGCTTTCCAGATTGATGGTACAATCATTCGAGTGAACAGATAGCACTGTTAGAGATCTTCTTTGTCCATGTCTCCTGCGATAATCAGCGATCTACAAACCCGAAACTCGACTTCATTCTCTGCTTTGGCTCCATACATCAAACCATAGTCAGTCGAACCATTTAGATATCTCAAGTATCCAAACAATAGCTCTCCAATGTTTCTTTCCTGGATTTGACATATATCCGCTTACCACACTTCATCGCGATATGCTAACTCGGCTCGGTAAGAACCATAGCATACATTAAACATCCTACAAAGACCTGGAGTATGGCATGTTGTCCATTTCAACTTTCTCCTCATCGGTTTGGGACAATGCCGACATGAAAGCTTGAAATGTGATGGTAAGTGGAGTCTCGAACCGGTTTTGAGTTTCCCATTCCAAACTTCTCAAGTACTTTCTCGATGTATTTATGTTGAGTTAAGCACAATGTCCCTTTCTCTGCCTCTCGATCAATTCAACACCAAGGATCTTTTCACGACCCAAGATCCTTCATTTCAAAAACTTCACTCACCGTTGCTTTAACACTCTATCCGACTCATATTCGACATGCTATCAACATATCATCAACATATAGCATCAGATAAATCTTGCTCTCATCTCTTAAGTCTTTGAAATACACACAGCAGTCAAAGTTACTCCTCTGAAAACCATGTTCTGTCATGAACTTATCAAATCTCAAGTACCATTGTCTTGGAGATTGTTTAAGTCCATACAAAGACTTCTTCGGATGACAAACATGATCAGCCTTCCTCGGATCTTCATAGCCTTCGAGTTGAGCCATCACAATCATCTCATCTAACTCACCATGAATGAATGTAGTCTTTACATCCATCTGTTCCAGATGCATGTCTTTTACTGCAACAAGTGCCAATAAGATTCTCAAGGAAGAGTGTTTAACCACTGGAGAGAACACTTCAGTAAAATCAATGCCCTCCCTTTGAGTAAAACCTTTAGCTACCAATCTAGCTTTATATCTTCGTGGCTCAACACCTGGTACTCCTTCTTTAACCTTATAAATCCACTTGCAGCCAACTACTCTCCTGTTGTCTGGTCTTTTATCGGCTTCGTGTCCGATTCTTGATCAATGATTGCATTTCCTCATCCTTAGCTTTCTTCCATTCTTTAGACTTATCACAGCTCACAGCTTCGAATATGTTTTGGTTCATCGCTTCAATCTCATGTCGTCATTAATGCAAATGTAATCAAGTCCGCATAAGCATATCTCTTTGGGGGCCTTATAACTCTTCTTTCTCTATCTTTCACCAGCTGATAGTCTCTGACTTCTTGAACACCATCAGTTTCTTCTTCAGGCTCAAAAGTTTCCTTATCTGACATTTCTTCTGGTTCAACTCTTTGTTTCTGTTTTGTATCCTGATTTGATAGCTCCACCTCAACATGAGTCCTATGTTCTGGATTGTTTGAATCAGCAGCTGTTTGTTTGGACTGGGTTGAATTTAACAACAATTTAGACTCATTAAACACAACATCTCTACTTATGATGGCCCTTGGTGGCTTAAGATCAGTGCACCAGAGCTTATAGCCCTTAACCCCATCAGGATAGCCAAGAAATATGCACTTCAAAGCTCTAGGTTGTAGTTTGCCTTGCTTAATATGTGCATAAGCAGGACAACCAAAAGCCCTCATATTAGAATAGTCAACTGGTTTGCCAGACCAAAGCTCCATTGGTGTCTTGAAATTAATTCCAGATGAGGGACTTCTGTTCACTATATAGCAGGCAGTTGAAAGTGCCTTAGCCCATAGAGACTTTGACAACTTTGAGTGAATTAGCATACATCTCACCTTATCAATCAAGGTTCTATTCATTCTTTCAGCTAAGCCATTTTGTTGGGGTGTATATCTCACTGTTTTGTGTCTCACAATTCCATTTCCAGAACATAAGTCATCAAATCTCTTGTTACAAAACTCTAATCCATTATCAGTTCTCAGCCTTCTAACCTTTCTGTTTGTCTGTTTTTCCACAAGAGTTTTCCAGGTTTGAAACTGTTCAAATACATCTTCTTTACCCTTCAAGACATATACCCAAACAAACCTTGAATAATCATCAATGAGAGATAGAAAATACCTTGCTCCCTAAAGAAGTCATGCCTGCAGGCCCCCACGGATCGAAGATGTATGTAATCTAGAGTACATTTTGAATTATGAACACCAAGATCTGAATTTGATTATCAAGACTTTCCTAGGATGCAATCTTCACGTAACTTCAAGGTATCTATCTTATCCACTCCTAAGACTCCTGCTTTGATAGCTTCTTAAGCCCTCTTTCACTCATACGACTAAGCCTCAAGTGCCACAACATGGTCTTGTCCAGATTCGATTCGAGACTCCAACATCACCAACAATGCAGTTCCTCGGAGAACATATAATCCATTTTTCATATCTCCTTTCATCAATATCATAGACCCTTTTAATACTTTTAAGGTTCCAGATTCCAGCTTAATTATGCATCCCATATTATCAAGCATGCCAAGAGAAATAAGGTTTCTTTTCAGTTCAGGCACATGCCTCACATCCCTTAACTCTCTAACCATGCCATCAAACATTTTCAACCTAATTATACCTCTACCCACCACCTTACAGCTAGCATCATTACCCATTACAACAATCCCTCCATCACAGGTTTCATATTTTGTAAACAGATGCTTATTTGGGCACATATGAAAGGAACAACCAGAATCTAAAACCCAGTTACCTTTGCTTTGGTCATTTGTGGCTATAAGAACACCAGCTGATTCATAACCATCTGAATCTTGACATTCTGATGCAACAGCAGCATCACCATTTCTTCCTTTATGATCTTTGTCTCTTGTCTTCCTCTCAGGGCAGTCTTTCTTAAAGTGTCCTTCCTTGTGGCAATGGAAGCACTTAAGATTCTTTGGTTTAGACTTGGACCTCTTCTTCTTCTTTCCATTGCTGACTCTTTTATCTGGCCTTCCTCTAACATTCAGACCTTCTCCATCTCTTGAATCTTTCTTGATTGCTGCTTTAGAACTTAGAGCTTCCTTCACATCTATCATGGTAAGAGTTTGCCTCCCATACATAAGTGTATCCACCAGATGTTCATAAGAGTTTAGTAATGAGTACAGCAGGATCATGGCTTTGTCTTCATCTTCAATCTTTACACTTATGTCTTTCAGATCAAGAATGATCTTATTGAAGGCATCAATGTGATCAGATATCGAAGACCCCTCATCCATCTGCAAGGTGTAGAGCTTTTTCTTAGTGGCCAATCTCTTGGCCATAGATTTCTTTGTGTATAAATCTTTAAGTTTCTTCCACAATCCAGCTGCTGTCTGTTCCCCTCCAACCTCTCTGAGTACACCATCACCAAGACTCAGAATTATAGCACTGTGGGCTCTGTCTAGAACATCCGCAAGATCCTCATCGATACTTTTATTGGCTTCGGATGATGAAGCTTCAGCTAAGTGCTTCATCCAAATCTCGATGTACCAACGAGGCCCTCATCTTGAGTCTCCACGGTGGAAATCATTTTCACCAATGAAATTTCTCCACATCCAGTTTTGGTGCAGCCATCCTATGATCCAAAGTTTGGTGGTAAGCTCTGATACCAATTTGTTGAAACCAGAGACCGAAAGCAGAGCTGATCTTTGTCACCCAAGATTGCCACCAATTACTCAAGATCAATGCCTCGACTTAAGTGTAATCCGAACTAGATGTGTGAAACAAATTAATGGTAATTTAATGTAATCAAAGTATCAAGAATAAAGCTAAAACCAGCGAAGATCAAGCACACGAAAAACAGAGCAACTATATAGTGGTTCTGCTACTGGTAACCTACATCCACTATGAAAAGAGAGCAAGCTTTCACTAAACCAATCTAAAACCGATACAAAGCTCACGAGGAATGTCACTTAATCGATATCCTTCAATCTAAGATTACATGGCCTTTTATACACGAAGAAATCAGCCTCAAAGGAGCGTCACGGACCAGTCAGTATTTCGGATTTGTTGAAACAAACCCGAAATTTCCGCCATTATCAACAATGAATAATGACCTTCTCCAATGGCTGTAAAGCGCGTGTCAACATATGGCTTATTCTGTTAGCCAAAACGCAGCCTTTAGTTGCCGTTTTGATTAAGTAAATCACGTGAAGAACACATGACTTGCTGTGGCATCAACCGACATTTCATTTGTATAATACAGCTCTTCTTGAACACTGAAAATGACATGTCATACAGCATTCCTGAGATGAACCGACTTGTCTTTTTTAGCTAAAAATCTCAGATTGAGATTCATCTTCAACAAGTCTCACTCATGTAACCACCGGGTAAGGTGAATGCTGCAGCAAAGGTTACTGTTGCTATTAGTGCTGCCACTACCAAATGACGTTCTGATGCTTTTTCCATTCCAATGACATCTTCATCTAAATTTTTCCAATACGAATAATTCCCAGTTTTGTTTTTTGTTCATTTTGACGACACTTGTCCGGGTATCGTTCACTGCCATCAGCTTTGGACAACTCTTGGATTTCTTGTTGTAATCATATTTGCTAAATTATATAAATCGATCTGAAAGAAAGTATGCTAAAAAAGAAAGAGAGATTCAAAAGCATCAACGTCTATTAAAAAATATATTAATTAGCATATTGGAATTTAATTTCATATATGATATCAGAATCATTAATTTTTTATTTATACATAGTAAAGGGGGCGGAAAAACCAGGGGATAAATATCAGACGAGGGGCAAGGTAAAAGGATTCTGATTGCACTCTAATTTTTTATCTGGACTCTAATTCTCTCTCTCTCTCTTCACTTCTCCGAATCTCCTTTTTCCGATCTCTCAGATTAAGAGAGATTCAAAAGAATAAACCCGATTACTGACTTGAGCGTCGGAGGGTTGTCGCCGAAAAAATGTCTGGCTACCCCTGACACTGTTTTTGTGGATACAGGTCAGAGAACACCACCGTTCCAGTGAACGGAGAAACGCGGGAACTAGTCAGAAGTCCTGCTCGAGCAACCAGCGACCAGAAGGCAACAACACCACTTGGAAGCGAGTAGAAATCAACATCAACATTTTGGCACCGTCTGTGGGGATTAGTTCAAAGAGCTTGAATTCCCAGTACATTCAAAAAAGCAACATAACAATGCGAGGAAATAGCAGAAGAGGAGTAAGCCCAGAAGAATTGGTGACCCTGAGGGAGTGGCCAATGAGGCCCGAGATAGGGAAATATAAGAAAGGATGGACCGGATAGAAAAACAGATGGAGACGCTGACGTCCATCCTACAGGAGCTCAGGGACGGACAAAGGAAAGCAAGCAATGACGTTCCCGAATCCAGCCGCAGGAACTCTCCCACTGGGAGAAATGTAAGAGATGAAGCCCAGAGGCAGAAAGTACAGAACGTTGCTGGAAGGGAGGAGACGAAACTGGAGGAAAGGGAGTCCCGACAGTACTTGCAAGACACTGCACCTACTTCCCATGTGGAGGAGTTAGAAGGGGAGGTGCGCAGGCTAGCACAGGTCATTGAGGACCTTCAGGGGAACGGGAAAGCCTCAGGTTAGAGGATAATGTTGGACAACGATTCCCCACTTTCAACGAAAATCACGGGCATCACGATCCCCAAATCGGGGAAGAGTGACTCGCTGGTGCACATAGAACGTTTGAACGACATGACCTTAGTACAGGACTTAACAGCAGCCCAAAGGTGTAGAGCCTTCCCGCTTACTTTGGAGGGGAGAGCGAGAGAATGGTACCCCGAGTTACCAAGGGGGAGCATTCAGAGCTTTGAACAAGTGTGTACGGAGTTTGCGGAGCAATTCCAGGGGGCGGTAGCCCCTGAGGATAATATGATGGAGTTGGTGGAGATCAAGTAGAAGGAGGGGGAGTCCCTCCTAGAGTTCGTCAAGAAATACTACTGGGCAGTCTTGGATCTCGGGGCGTTTAATCACCCCCATGCGTTGAGAGGGTTAAAGGAAAGAGTGAAAATGGAAAAACCATGGTACAAATTACGGAGTCTTTCAATCCACTCGTACCACGACGCCTACGAGCAAATGAAGATGGACATTGTCATCGAGAAAGAAAAAGCAGCGAAGCTGAGGAGCGAGCAGAACAGCAAGGTAAAGCGGAAGGAAAAAGAGGGGCATACTCGTGGCACATCTACTTCTAAAGAAATAAGGGACTGGGTTGCTCCCTATAACCCATGCCAGAGGGCCCCCCAGCTGCGAGTAGTTCCCACTCCATTTTGCGGGTCTCTAAGCCAGGATCGCAAGGCCCCCGTGAATCGGCCCATGCAAAGCAGAAACAGAGCCGACCGCCCATTGCCTCCACAATCGAAAAACTTTGCCCGGGATAGGGTGGTGCAGATGATTGACCAGAGCCCCGCCTACAGGCAATACACCCCGCTGAAGGTGTCACTTGAGGAGATGTTTCAAGTCGTAGAGGAACGAGGTTTATTGTGTTCCCAGATGCCGATCATGGACACTCAACGTCGCAGTACCGTGACCTAAAAACCCTAGCGGAGGACTTGGTTAGAAACCGGTACTTGGACGAGTTCATTGAGGGAGGACACTCGATAGTCGAGCAGTAACAGGCAGGGGATGGCCAAGCCTGTGATATAGATCGCGAACCACCCGCTGTGAGGGTGATAGCAAGAGGGCCCCCGATCATGTGCCTACCATAAAGAAAGTTAGAACCAGACAAGTCTCGATTATGTGGATGGAGGAAGACGAGGAAGAAGCCGACTATGTGCTCAGGGAAGTACACGAGGGGATTTGTGGAAACCACTCAGGTGCAAGGTCTTTAGCTTTTAAAGTTTTGAGGCAAGGGTACTTTTAGCCTAGAATGCACCAAGACGCACAAGAAAAGACTAGAAGCTACATGAGTTTCCAAACCTTCACCAATTTCATAGCTTAACCACCGGAGAGCCTCACTGTGATGAATTGATCTAATCGAACCGCTACTAAAAGGAAGAGCCTCCGTGACATATACCGTGGTTGCGATTGATAATTTTACCAAATAAGTTGAAGTACAGGCCTTAAGCAGCATTACAGAAAGCAAAACCACTAAATTTATTTAGAGAAATATGATTTACAGGTACCGAATCCCCCACGCGCTAGTTACGGATAATGAGAGGCAGTTTGACAATAACAAGTTCAAGGACTTCTGCGCAAACATGGGAATAGAGTTGAAGTTCTGCTCGCCATCAAATCCACAGAAAAATAGGCAAGTGGAGGCTGCGAACAAAAACCATAAAATGTCTCTTAAAAACCAGATTGAGAGAGCAGAAAGCAGCATGGGTGGATGAGTTACCTGGCGTGTTATGGGCTTATAGAACCACACACAAGACTACGGGGGAGACATCATTTGCTTTAGCATTTGGACACGAAGCAGGGATTCCAGCAGAGGTAGAGGTAGGCACGCATCGAACGAAACATTTCAATGAAGAGCAGAACAATGAGCAGAATTGTGCAAATTTGGATCTGCTGGAAGAAAGAAGGGAGAGATCGGCAATGAAGGTGGAGGAGTATCAGTAGAAAGTAGCTCGTTACTACAAAAAAAAAAAATGTGCACATCCGCCGATTTAAGGTAAGGGACTGAGTGCTTAGAAGAGTAAACCGGAGCACTAAAGATCCCAAGCAGAGGATGTTGGGCCTAAATTGGCAGGGTCCTTATAGGGTCTCACTGATGGCCGGTCCGGGGGCATACAGGCTATCTTATCTAGATGGACGGGAAGTCAAAAGGCCATGGAATGAAAAGCATCTGATAAAGTATTTCCAGTACGTTCCCTTGTATTACAAGCGTCAACATTCAGTTTCCTTTGAATTAGAGCATGTAAAACCTTGTTCATGAATAAAGGCAAGGAAGAAAACTTATAGAATCAATTCAGTTCGAGCAAGTCAAAGCTTATGAAAACAAATAAAAGCTAAGGCCATAAGTCTCAAAGCCTGCCCAAGTCGAGACAAAGAGTCAAACAATTCCAGAAATGGCTTGAACGAAATAAGCTCGTAAATAAAAGCTAAGGCCAAAAGTCTCAAAGCCTACCCAAGACAAAGTGCCAAGTATAGCTAGAAATGGCTCGAGCAAGATAAGCTCGCAAATAAAAACTAAGGCCAAAAGTCTCAAAGCCTGCCCAAGGCGAGATAAAGTACCAAACATAGCCAGAAAAGGCTCAAGCAAGATAAGCTCGCGAATAAAAGTTAAGGCCATAAGTCTCAATGCCTACCCAAGGCGAGACAAAGTGCCAAGCATAGCCAAAAACAGCTCTAGCAAGATGAGCTCGCAAATAAAAGCTAAGGCCATAAGTCTCGAAGCCTGTCCAAGGTGAGACAAAGAGTGAAGCATAGCCAGGATTAGCTCGAGTAAGATAAGCTCGCCAAAACGGGGTTACTGCTAGGAATTTCAAAGCCTGTTCGTGGTAAGGCAAAGAAACCGAAGTACATAAGGGGTAAGTTGAGTTGCTCACATCTTTGTAAATGAGTAAAACAAATAAAATATGCCAGAGTCCCAAGGACAAGGGAAAAAATCAAAGCCTGCTGAAAATTTATCCAACAGAAAATTTAGAACTGATTAAAGGTACAAAGGCAAAAGTGGAAAATCGGTTTCCTTTATTTCATTCAGTTAAATTCACCGAAGCTTACAAATACATACAAAAAAAAAATCAAAAATCAAAATCGATCAAGGAACTAGGGTAGATGGATCAGCAGCTGGAGTGGGGGCTTAAGAGGAAGGAGCAGCCTGAGGATCCTCCTCGTTGGAAGGAGCAACTTGAGCCTTCTTGGTGGAAGGAGTAGCTTCTCCAAGTCCCACAGCAGCAACTTCCGCTTGCGAAGGTGGACTCCTTGGCTGCTGGCTCCTGGCATCCTGCTCGTTGATATAGGCGTCCACACCAACCTCGAGCTTAGACACGTCTAGCTAGGGATATTCCTTGTCCAAGATGGACATGATACACTTGTAGCAGAATGTCAGCCCATTATTGTACTCCTCAGTAAGCTGATTGCCCAGAGAGTCTACCTTGCTCTGAAGACGAGATATAGTATTTAATTTAAATATTTAAATATTCAAATTAAAAGAGGAATATTATTTTAAATTAAAATAGGAATCCTAATCCTTACATAATAGGGTTTTTCATAAGATATTATAAAAGAGAAAGTGGGATTTGAATTCCAATGCTTTTTGAGAAAAATACAGAAGACATCTAAGAGACGCCAGTTGTAATTGGGAGTGGTGAAACAGATGCCCAAACATTTAGTGTTGATCGATCTTGAGTCATAGTCTAGAATTGGTGAAACAGACGTCCATCCAGTGTTGATCGATCTTGAGTCATAGTCTGAAAGATCGTTTGGAGACGGATTTACAACTTTCAATTGATTCATCTTCTCAGAACATCAAGGTACGAATTTCTAAATTACTTAATTCTTATATGTTGTTTGAGATCTGTCCTAAAAGGTTTGAATTGAAAATTGAAAAACCTGATTTTATCCCACCAAGGCAGTCTTCCCATAGGGACCTTCATTAGCAGATGATGGGCAGTTTTGTAAAATTTCAGTTACTATCTCGACAGATCCATTTTTCGCAGACATATAAAGTGGAGTTTTGCTGTTGCCATTAGCAGAATAAGGAACATAAGAGTCTGCTTTGGAAAAAATTTTCACAACATCGAAGCTATGAAGTTGCACTGCCTCGTGCAACGGTTTGTTCTTTTCCTTATTTTTCATCTCTAGAATTTGCCTTGCTGTGCTTACAACAACGCTTTCTAGATCTTTAGACTGTTCTTGCGTGAATGCAGTTAGAAATTCCATAATAGCAGCAAGCTCCTTTTTGGCCGCAAGATGGAGTGGAGAATCACCTTGGGCATTAACTTGAAATAGTAACGATGGGCAAAAATCAAGGATCCTTTCCATGAACTCGGTTGATACAATACTAATCTCTACTTCTTCATTCTGCAGGGTCGGATGGGAAGCAATTATGTTGACATGTAAGACTGTATTGTTCATGCGATCATCAGTTACTATGCTTCCAAGTTTATCTTTTGTTATTTCCTTGAAGGGTTCAATGTCATCCTTAGCTGCAGCCTCGTATAATTTAGGATCCATGTCAATTTGTGAATGCGATGATATTTGAGTTTTGAGTAGCATGCATACCAGATTACTAATCCTGGATCTTTAAATAATGCGGTGTGCGGTTTGCTGCTTGATATAAATTAATTTGTTTGAATTAATGATAATATAAAAAAAAATATATAAATTAATCTATTTGAATTCTGTAAGTGTTGTTTTTTATAAATGATAATGATAATTCTGTTTGATTTAGAAATTTTTTTAAATTTAAATTTTTAGAAACTTAATGGATTAAATTTTGCGAGTAATAAATTTTGTAAAAATTTATTCTTAATAAAAATATTGATTATTTGGTAGAAATGAAAAATTTAGAAAATAAGCAGACAATTCTAAGATGTCAATTAGAAAAATATGAGTCAATTCTTAGAATGTTATTTAATAGTTATGAGAAAATATTTATGTTTTATAAAGTTTATGGTAAATAGTAAAGATTTCTTATAAAGAAGCTAACTAGTAAGAAATGGGGTAAATAATATGGATTTCTTATAAAGAAGCTAACTAGTAAGAAATGGGGTAAATAATATGGATTTCTTATAAAGAAGCTAACTAGTAAGAAATGAGGTGATGTGATTGAAAAATACATGATATTTATATGTGGCTGGAGCGATAAGTGACAAAGTAAATTTATTAATGTATTAAAGTTTAAATTTATTGGGAAAATCGGTTATGATATTAGAATTAAAAGTTGTGTAAATAAAGATGAAAAATGAGTTCTTCATATTTTAAACCTTCAACATAATCTTCGAATTTTAAACCTTTGATGACATATGAAGGATCTAAAAATAAAAATTTATAATAATTATTACATCAATAATGTAACGATGATAATTATTATTATGATTAATATTCACTTATATTATGTTCTGATTATTTTTTCTATCACTTCGGTTAGATTTGGCTTAAAATTGATAAATTGTAGTAATGAATTAATGATATATGAATATTATGTTTTTGTTGACATCAATCATTGAACTATTGTCGCTTTTTTGAACTTTTGTTGTTCCGATGGTACTTTTGATAATTTTTTTATCACATAAGTCACTGCAATTGATTGTCTACAAGTTTTTTTTTTTTAGTTCATAATACAAATTGAAATAATTTAAAAATAACACTTAATATAAAATATAGTACAATAATCACATGACATAATAATTTTTCAATTAATTTCCAACTTGTAAAAGGAATGTTAAAAAAAAATTAATATGAATTCCAAAAACTTATTATACAAACTTATATAGTTTGATTCTAAAAAAAATGAAAGAAAATAAACTAAAGTAGTTTAGAAAAAAACAAACTTAAAAAAAAATTGCTTTTGCTTTAGTTTATTTAGGGTATGTTTAGAATTCAGGTATAGTAGCTTAAAATTATAGTTGCTGTAAAAAAAATTATAATTATAAAATAATAATTAATAATAGATAATAAATATAATTTTTAAATAATAATTTTAATAAAATTATTAAAAATATAATAAAATTTTTATCATATAAATAAAAAATTATGTTAATATAATTTTTAAATTACAATAAATAATATTTATTAAATATTTTAATTCTATAATTTAAAAATTATAATTATTTAAACTTAATATCAAATATACTCTTAATTTTTGCTAAGAGCTCAAGCTCTGAGGAAGAGACGGAATGAGTGTTGCTTTGTTGCAGCGACAGAGATGAATGATAGACTCGCACTTTTACCTTCAGCCCGTGACAGAGGAGAGTGCCATGACTTTGACAAGTGACAGGAGAGTTGGTAGAAAGGAAATATTTGACAAGAGAGCATGGATAAAGTAAAAAGAGCATGAATGAAATGATTTTGTTTTTGTTGGAAAAATATGTTCTTTAAAGTATATTTATATATTTATTGTAATAAATATATTTTTGATTAATAAAATAAATGAGAAATTTTATATTTTTATTTGCATTAATATTTACAGTAAAGTCCATTTAATCATATTATATGTATTTATACGATCATCATATGGATTCGCAGAAGACATAAATACAAGTTATCTTATGATTAAATAAATTAAGTTTGCAGTTGATAAATAAAAGTTGAGCACTTTATTTAGGTATGGACTGTAATAAATTCATTGACTAATTTGTCTTAATTATGTATGAATTTATTGATGTAGTATGACTACATTGAACTGGAACACATATGAGATCTAATTAATCTAGTAATAATTGTCAGACTTATTAAATCTCATAGGCATTGATTTACTGTAATCTTAATCCTGAGTTAGTTATAATATTTTTATTGTAATTGTTATTTCATTTAAGTTACCAATGGGCACGACATATATTTGTAGTCAAGATTACTCAGTATCTTGGTGGGAGCAATTACAAGTATTGAAATTATAGATTAACAATATAGAATTTGTACGACACATCTCTTGATGTGTTTTCAGTACTTGATCATAGTATTCTCTGGCCAGAGTGTGTCAACATAAATAAATATGTTGAAAATGATCATTAGAGAAAACCATTAAGTATCAAGGAACAAGATGTAATTAAATTGATTGGACAGTTGAGATATTAATTTAAATTAACGATGTGGTGCAAAGGATTGTGCAGTAAAGAAATCAATGTGGCTTGGGCGAATTATTATTCGAGCATACAATTATAGAGGTCAATTCCAATCTTATAGTGGACTAGAATTGGAATTAAATAATTATATTTGTTTAATTAAAAATTTAATTATTGTAGCCACTATTGTATGTTCCCAAATGATTCTCGGGTTAGCTCATTTAATTGAAAACACCATCGCTCGACCCAAAAGCAAGAAAAACTGGCATATTAGATGAAAATCATAATTATAATATTTGTTAAGGCATAGCATGTTGTATTCAAGTGTAAAAGGGGGCTTGTGATATTTTACAAGGTGGTTTCTTAGTTCGTTACACATTCTCTCTACTTTTACGTAAGTGCAGAGATAATATTTAATTTAAATATTTAAATATTTAAATTAAAAGAGAAATTTTATTTTAAATAGGAATCCTAATCCTAACATATTAGGGTTTTTCATAAGATATTATAAAAATGGTATTATTCTCTTAAGCTAAAAAAAAAAAGAGAGAGAGAGAAGAGAATCCCAAGGCTTTTGAGAAAAATACAAAAGACATCTAATAGAATCTAGTTGCAATTGGGAGTGGTGAAACAGACACCCACACGTCCAATGTTGATCAATCTTGAGTCATAACTTAGAAGATCGTTTGGAGACGGATCTACAACTCTAAATTGTTCATCTTCTCAAAATATCAAAGTATGAATTTCTAGATTACTTAATTCTTATATGTTGCATGAGATCAGTCATAAAAAGCTTTTAATTGAAAAATTGAAAAACCTGATTTTTTTCCCTTCAATTGGTATTGGAGCCATCTCATAATAATATATAAGAATTTCGTAAGAAATCTATCTTGTTAATTATGTATTTAGAGTGGCACAATTTATTTAGATATATATTATTTGTTAATATATGAATAAAGCATTCTTGGATTGTCTCAATTAATGGTTAGAAATTTGTTTGTATTTTTGTTTTCTATTTGTAACAAAATGGGTGATCTATTATCACCATGTTTCTCTTCTGATTTAATTTTATATTTTTAATTTTTTTTAAGTCATTGAGAATTGTAATCTGTAAAATAAATTTAAAAAAGGGACAGATACCGAGCAAGAGCGCACAATATCAGGAGCAACAGCCCGCGAGCACTGGTCGAGCTCGCAGCAGGCCCGCGCGCACTGCTCGCGCAGCCGGACACGTACGCTGCTCGCGCTTGCAGCAAGCTCGTGTTGGCAGATGGTGCAATTCCGACCTGACAGCGGTGAGAAGTCACTAGAGAAGAAACACGAACGAAAGCTCTGCGTTTTTTGGTGATGGCGGCCGGAGAAAAATATGATATTAGGGTTTTCAATGGTAATTATCACTTAGACCCCTAATTTCTGTAATATTTTTAGAATGGGTAAAATTAGTTTACTATTATGCATTTAAGTCCAAAAACAGTTTTGGACTTGGTAAATCCTAGTTTTAAGTTCAATAAAATTTGTGTTTAATGGATTAAAATGCATGGATATAGTTTAACAAATTAAGTTTATTTTTTGTCCAAAAGTTTTACTTAAAATTTTATTTTATTTTCTTTAAAATTAAAAATTTGGACCAATAATAAATTTAAATCCCATATTAGCCATATCCATCAACAAAGTTAATCTAATGGAAGAAGATATTAACATGAAGCTCAATGAAGATTAGGCTTAGGGTTAATATTTTTTTTATATTTTTAGGAAAACCATGAATTAAGATTATTTAAATTTTCTATATGTTGTGTTTTGAATGTTAACATGCCATAATAACATGTCATATAGAATAGGTAGTACTACTCTATGCATAATAATATATGTCATTCATATAACATGAATTCATGTATATTGTTTGAAGTTTACAAATGCTTGATAATATAAGATATCACTTAGATAATATTATAGGAAGCATGCAATTAACAATATATATATATATATATATATATATATATATATATATATATATATATGTTTTAAAAAGAAAAACCAACTTAAAAATATTGAGTGGGAGAGGGAAAATTCAAGATAATTTTCCCATGGGCTACATTGTTAGTTCAATAATAAAATTATATATATACCTCGACTTCATGATACGGTGATGCTCCCTATAGATGATATATATATTAGACATTTTATTTGATGAACTTCTTTAAAGATAAGATCGAAATATTTTTTTCAATCTATTGATCATCCTAACAGTGGCTACATGATATCAGAAATACGTAGATTAAAACAATGGCTATACACTCAACAAAACTTATTATTAACCTTCCCAACAAAGCTCTGTTAACAAAATTTTGGCTCTAAAGGATAACGATAGTTATTTATCATGTTACGACATGAAAGTAAATAAATCCAATGGTCAATTGGATCTAGTAAGTGGCGGCATAACTTCTCCAACGGATAACTTGCTAAAACTGTACTGGATTATCGTTACAATGAAATAAAATGCATTTATAGTTTTTTGCATTTTAGATTTTTATTGTGAATATTACTGTTTCAAAATATTAATGCATGGACGTTTTATTTTTCAGAAATGTCTTCCTTAAGCCCACTTACTATTATTCTGAATCAAAACAAACTTACTGGCGAGAATTATATAGATTGGAAAATAAATCTATATATTGTCCTAACTGCTGAAAATTATAAATATGTCTTAACCCAGGCATGCCCCCTAATACCACCAGAAAATGCTCGTAGAATGAGAGGAGGCTTTATGAGAAATGGCAAAAGGCTAATGAAATGACTAAATGCTATATTTTAGGCTCAATTTATAATATTTTGCAGACCAAGCACCAGAATTTGAAAACTGCTACTAAAATAATGGATAGTCTCCAAGAGATGTTTGGGCAGAGTACTCATTCTGCGAGACAAGCAGCATTGAAGGGTGTTATGAATAGAAAAATGGGGAAGGACACAAGAGTTCGTGATCATATCCTCAAAATGATGGACTATTTGAATGAGGCTGAGATTCAGGGAGCATAAATTGATGATAACTCAAAAATTAATATGGTGCTAGAATATCTGCCAGATACATTCAAAGAGTTTAAGGTCAATTATAATATAAACAAAAGAAACATGACCTTAACAAGATTGATGAACGAACTCCATTATGTGAAAGAGATTTATCATGCTGAGAAATCTCTGGGAAACATAAATATTGCTGAAAATAATTCTTCTAGGCCTAACCCAAAAGGTAAAGGTAAGAAGAAGAAACCTGGGAAAAAGAGATTGTTTACAAAGCAAGATGGCAAGCCTAAAGACAAGTGCTTTAAGTGTGGACAGAAGGGTCACTGGAAAAAAAGATTGCCCAAAGATTGTGAAATCAGGTATGGGTAATCTTTTTGTTATTGAGGCATGTTTAGTTCAAAATCCAGTTAACACATGGGTGTTGGATTCAGGAGCAACTAATCATATTTTTAATTCACATTGTTAGTTTCAGGAAACCAGGAAACTAAGTGAATGAAGTGTCAAGCTGCAGCTTGGGACAGGACAGTTCATGTCAGCAGAAAAGACTGGATCTGTTTTATTATCTTTTAATAATAAGACTTTAGTTTTGAATAATTGTATTTATGTTCCAGAAATTAAGAGGAATTTAATTTCAGTAACTTGTTTGTCAAAGCAAGGGTATACTATAAATTTTAGATCATCAGTTTCTATTTTTTTACAATAATAGACTTATTTGTTCTGGTACATTGGAAGATAATTTATATTATTTGAGTTCTGCGATCCTTTCTATGCATGACACAGTAATTGATAATAGTGAGCATATGCATTTATCTAAGAAAAGAAAGTTTTCTTCCAACTAGTGCTATCTCAGGCATTTACGCTTAGGTAATATAAACCAAAATAGGATGCAGAGAATAATCAAAGATGGACTCTTGGGTCCATTAAAAAATGAATCATTGCCACTCTGTGAGTCCTGTTTAGAAGGAAAAATGACCAAAAGGCCATTCTCAGCCAAATGAATGCGTGCAACAGTAACTCTTGAATTAGTACATACAGATGTATGTGGACCAATCAATGTACAAGCTCGAGGAGGCTATGAGTACTTCATCACTTTCACTAATGACTACTCAAGATTCGGTTATGTTTATCTAATGCGTCACAAGTCTAAAGCTCATGATAAATTCAAAGAGTATAAGGCTGAGACAGAAAAGCAGTTAGATAAAAATATAAAGAAACTTCAAATGATCGAGGTAGTAAATATCTCTCCGAAGATTTTAAAGAGTATCTGGTTGAAAATAGGATTATATCTCAGTTGACTGCCTCAGGAACACCACAACAAAATGGGTAGCTGAAAGAAGAAATAGAACTATTTTGGATATGGTGAGATCTATGCTAAATTATTCGAAATTAACTATCTCTTTTTGGGGACTAGCACTAGAAACTGCAGTTTACCTTTTAAACTTAGTTTCATCTAAGTCAGTGCCTAAAACCTTAATAGAATTATGGTCAGGTCGAAAGCCAAGTTTACGATATATCCGTATTTGGGGATCACCAGCACATGTGCTGAAATCAAAGGCAGATAAGATGGATTCACGTTCTGAGGTTTACATGTTTGTAGGGTATCCCAAAGGAACAAGGGGAGGTTTATTTTATAGTCCTCAAGATAGGAAGGTAATTGTGAGCACACATTTTACTTCCCTCGAGGAAGACTATATGAAAAACTTCAGACCTAAGAGTAAGGTAATACTTGAAGAACTGTCAAGTGATTAAATTGATACTCAGCTTTCAACACCTGTTTTAGAACAGAATGAAGAGCAACAATCTGATCAACAAAGGATTATCCCTGAACAACAATTATTTTTAGAACCTCGTCGCAGTGGGAGGGTAACTAGGTTACTAGCAAGATATATGTTATTGGGAGAAATCTATACGGCTATCTCAGATGAACATGTACAAGATCCCACTAGTTACAATGAAGCTATAATAGATAGTGTTATTGAACATTGGAAAAGGGCTATGAATCAAGAAATAGAATCTATGTATTCCAATAAAGTCTTGGAACTTGTAGAGGCACCGAATGGGGTAAAACCTATTGGATGCAAGTGGATCTACAAGAGGAAAAGAGGAATAGATGGAAGGGTAGAAACATTTAAAGTAAGATTAGTAGCCAAAGGGTTTACTCAAAAAGAGGGAATCGATTATGAGGAAACATTTTCTCCAATTGCTATGCTTAAATCCATCATAATTTTGCTCTCTATTACTGCAGTGCTAGATTATAAAATTTGGCAAATGGATATCAAAACTGCTTTTCTTAATGGGCATCTTGAAGAAAACATCTTTATGCAGCAAGTAGATGGATTCATACAAAGAGGCCAAGAACACTTGGTATGCAAGTTGCATAGATCCATCTATGGATTGAAGCAAGCATCCCGGTCATGGAATATCAGATTTGATCAAACGATAAAATCGTTTAGATTCATTCAAAATATTGATGAACTATGTATGTACAAGAAAATTCAAGGAAAATCTGTAGCCTTCCTAATTCTTTATGTAGATGATATTCTCCTTATCGGAAACAATGTAGGAGTATTGACTACTATAAAGAGTTGGCTAGCAAAACAATTTGATATGAAAGATTTTGGCAGAAGCTAGTTATATTCTTGGTATCAAGTTACTACGAGATCGGAAGAATAAAACGATAGCTTTATCCCAAACGGTCTATATCAATAAGATATTGGTTAGATTTAGCATGGAAAATTCCAAGACTACTTTGTTACCATTCAAATATGGAATTTCATTCTCTAAGGATCAATCACCTAAAACATCTGAGGAGATAGAGAAAATGAGACGAGTTCCCTACACGGAAGCTGTGGGAAGTCTCATGTATACCATGCTTTGCACTAGACCTGACATATGTTTTGTGGTTGGGATGGTTAGCAGATATCATTCTAATCCTGGACCTGAACACTAGATTGCTGTCAAGCACATAATGAAGTATCTGAAAAGAACTAATGCTTGTGTATTCTGGTGATGAATTTACTTCAGTAGGTTATACTGATTCTGACTTTATGTCAGATAAGGAATCTAGAAAGTCTACTTCTGGCTATGTGTTTACATTAGAAAGTGGAGCTATTAGTTGAAGGAATCTAATCCTGTATCGCAGACTCCACAATAGAAGCTGAATATGTGGCTGCAAGATCATAAGGTGGTATCTGCTACAAGTGCACCACTTAAATTATTTTGTGATAATAGTGGTGCAGTGGCTCAATCAAAAGAACCAAGGAATCACAAGAAACAAAAACACATTGAAAGAAAATATCATCTTATAAGGGATATAGTGCAGAGAGGTAATGTAGAAGTTACCCAGATTGCGTCATAACAAAATTTGGCAGATCTTTTTACTAAGGCCATCCCTGGGAAACTTTTTAACTTGCACTTAGAGTCCATGGGCATGCGCGAGATGCCAAATATGCTTTGAGAGCTAGTGGGAGATTGTTGGAAAAATATGCTCTTTAAAGCATATTTATATATTTATTGTAATAAATATATTTCTTATTAATAAAATAAATGAGGAATTTTATATCTTTATTTGTATTAATATTTAGAGTAAAGTCCATTTAATCATATTATATGTATTTATGCTATCACCATATGGATTCACAGAAGACATAAATACAAGTTCTCTTATTATTAAATAAATTAAATTCGCAGTTGATAAATAAAAGTTGGGCACTTTGTTTAGGTACAGACTGTAATAAATTCATTGACTGATTTGTCTTAATCATGTATGAATTTATTGATGTAATATGACTACATTGAACTGGATCACATATGAGATTTAATTAACCTAGTAATAACTGTCAGACTTATTAAATCTTATAGGCATTGATTTATTGTAATTTTAATCTTCAGTTAGTTATAATTTCTTGATTGTAATTATTTTTTGATTAATTAAGAAGAAGAATTCAGATCTAAAAGTCTCTGGAACTTTCTTATATTTTCTTAAGACTTTCTCAGTAAACACACTTCTATTTCATTTTTCTTTTAATAAGTAGGTTAAGAAGCAGCTTTAGCCAATGGGGCAATTGAAACTCATTTTGAATGTCCTAAAATGAGAACAGAATATTGCTCATTGGAATGCTTGCGCTTCATAAATAGATGAGACCATGACCTAAATTTTATATTTAAAACAATAGCTCGACTTAGAACATTTTTTTGTCTCTTTCAAGATCTCAGCATATTACAAATCCTAGCTAGCTAGTACATAACACCTAGTGGAATAAATTTGAAAGTCACATCTTACAACTCCAGATCACAGTAGCAGAATATATAGACTAAGCTTAGTATTAGAAGATGAAGCATTTCACAATATTTTTACTGCAATCATGTGTCTAATCTTCATCATCTGCTTTTGATTTAAGCTTGTAAAACATGAAAATCACCAAGAGGAAGAAGGACAAGCCAATGATACAAGTGACAATGGCAAGGCCTAAAGACGGTGACAACACCGTGTATGTGCCTGTAATAAATGCTACCACCATTGCTACCATGGCAACCAAAGTGAACAAAAGAGCAAAAACAAACAAAATGATGAATTTTTGAAAAAACTTAAGTGACTGAATGAAATGGGCAAAGATAGCAGAAAGTGAGAGGATCATGGCTATGGAGTCTGATATAACAAATGCTTGAAAAGCTACATTTTTAGAGAGAATTGCGGTGCCCTTGTTTGGGCCATCTTCAGTATCATTCTTGTAACCACTAGGTAAGGTGAATGCTGCGGCAAAGGTTACTGTTGCTATGAGTGCTGCCACTACCAAATGTGACCCTGATGCTTCTTTCATTCCAATGACATTTTCATCTACAACTTTCCAAAATGAATGCTTTTCAATTTTGTCTTTTTTCACTTTGACGACACCTTCTGGATATTGTCCACTGCCACCAGCTTCGGACAACTCTTGAATTTCATGCTGCAATCATATTTGTTAAACTATATAAAGCTAACTAAATGAAAAAGGTTGGAAAGAAGAGGAAAAAGAGACAAGCATCATCTTCCACGCGCTGGACGATACATTTTATTAACAAATTAATAAATAAATAATTAACAAACCAAAAGTGAAAAATTTAAAAATTAAGAATAGGTATGGTATTTATAGTAAGTTTCCAATCAAGTTTCATTACCTCTAATATGATCAAGACTTAATTAAAAGAAAAAAATTATTTTTTCCAAATTTTTTTCCTTCATATCCTTCTTTAATTTTTAATGACCGGTGAAGTATGTGAAAATTAAACTAATTTTTTCAATGAATATAAATATTCGATCAATCATAAAAAAAAAAAAAGCACAAATCAAAATCCAAGTTCATTACTAATGTCTATATATAACAATATACAAAATTGATGAGTAAAAAGGTAATTAATTACCTCGAGGTCAGGAAATCCATGACGTACTATGTGATGAACACTAATATTTTGCTTATTGACAGCTTCATAATAACCTCTACCAATATTCCAAGGGACAACATAAGAGACGACGTAGTATGATTGTGGACAGAGAGCAGCAAGCACGTGAAGAGGAGTGTTTCCCTTCACGTCCTTGTCATTTACTAGATTCCAGACTAATGGATATTTGTCCAAAAGATCTTTTAATTTTCTAGCACTAAAACTAACCATAGCAAAATGAAGAACATTCCGTCCTCTGTCATCAACCAGTTCACAACATTCCGGACAGTGGTCAATGATAGCATGCATTATCCATTCATTCCCTTGACCAGCCACTAAATGAAGCGCAGTCATCTTCCGATCTTTGGTAACAATCAACGCAGCAGATTTATCAGCTTCTAAAATTACAAACTTCTACTAAAACAGAATATCCTTAAATGACATGACACTCGTACAAGCATTGTGCTCATGAAATATTTTGGGTGGCAATTCCTTAGTAAGCGGATCTGCAATCATGGAGTTTGTGTCAACGTACTCTATAGACAACTGTCCACTCTGAACTCTTTCTTTAACAACTGGGAACTTGATGTCTATGTGTTTCGACTTCGTTGAGCTCTTATTATTATTAGAATACATTACTGTTGACATATTGTCATAAAATAATCTGAGTGACTTATCAATACCATCTACTATGTACAACCCTGTGATAAAATTCTGCAACTATATTCCATGATAGGATGCCTCATAACATGCTACAAACTCCGCTGCCATCATGGAAGAGGTTATAAGAGACTGTTTAGCACTCTTTCAAGAAACAACACCTCCAGCTAGCATATAGATGTAGTCTGTCGTGGACTTTATACTATCTTGGCATTCAGTAAAATCAGAATCAGTATACACAATTATCTCAAGCTATCTGACCTTTGATACGTGAGCATGTAGTCTTTTGTTATCTATAAATACCACAAGATTCATTTGGCTGCCTTCCAATGGTCTACTCATGAATTACTTAAATATCTGCCCAACATCTCAGTAACGTAGGCAATATCTGATCGTGTACAAACCATAAATGAATTGCTTGCAAAAGGATGCTGGCTGGAAACTATTGATGGATCTGAATTTCCTCATCTAAGACCGTCTATGTCTGCTGCCCTCTTTGACTCTTCATTTGTGTGGCCAACTTTAGAGATTATCAGTGGTGATACGAGCAGAAGTCGTTCTCAATAGGGTAACCAAGATGTGAAGATGATATGCAACAATCATACTTTATGCGGCTTTCACTTATGACTGATCCCCAATAAAAAGCCCTCCTTAGTACCCAGTCTCTTAGCTAGGGCATGGTTGATATTGATGGAGACAATAATCAATTGGATGATAATATTACTAAAGGTTCAGAACTCAGCAAAAGATGTTCAATTGGGTCCTCGGCAAATCCAAGACTTGCAACTTCCAATATTCAGATATTAGTTTGGGCACTTAAGTATATTAAAGATTTCTCATTTAATAAAGATGTACTTATATAGTTATGGGTGACTGTGAGTAGATCTGGTAGACAAGTTTTGCCGACTTAGGATCAGTCCTTCTCACATGATCGTAAATGTCAAAGGCTTGCAAATTATAGGAATATTTCTATTAAGTATTATTTCTAGATTGAAGAGGATTCTAAAGATGTGGCAGGATTGCTTGGTCAGGTTTTTTGGGCAAGGCTTCTGAGTCCTCAGTGGACTCCTGATGTCCAATTTTTTTAGAAGTGATGAGTATCCACAGAGTTGATTATGCTCAACAGCATGATATTCGTAATACCCTTATTGTGCATGTTTTTTTAACAAGGTAGTAGAACAAGCTTGGGTGTTGTTTGTGGAATAAATAAGAGTGACTTCGAGTAAACCAGTATGACTAGATAGTTATCCGATGAGCTCAAATAGAGCATCTCAACTAAATGGTTATCTGATTAGCTCGAGCACATCATCTCGACCTAGAGTTTATTTGTGATCTCGACCAGGTTATTATCTGGAGAGCTTGAACAGATCACCACGATCAAGTGATTATCTAGTGACCTTAAACAGATCACCTCGACTAAGTGATTGTCTAGTAATCTTAAGCAGGAAACTTTGACCAGGGGGTAATTCTAATTACCTCGATCAGATATGTAAAATAAATTATAATTATTATGGTCATTATTATGACAATTATTATGATAAGTATTATGATGGTTATTATTTATCATTATTGTGATCATTATTATGTTTATTATTGTGCTCATTAGTACATCAATTACTATGATCATGGGTGTTATGATGATAATTATTATTTATTTGAGTGAATATAATTATTTGGGAGATGGTCCATAGAATCTGAGGCTCTCTTCCTCGGACTGCACACTATACTCTATTTTGTTTATGTAAATTTCTTCGAAACTTTTGAGTTCAAGGGCAATGATAATTAAGCCACTAGGAGCATGGCATAAGTTTTTCCATAAGAGACCTGATTGCTGACTTGAGAGTCGGAGGGTTCACGTCGGAAAAACTTTCAAGGCCTCTGATTGTCTTATGTGATTTCAGGTGATCGTAGATAATCTGCTAGCAGTTATAGGCATCTTTAATGATTGGTAAGCCGCTTTCTCAAAAAATAAATTAAATAATGATATCGAAATCAAGAGATCTGCTTGAGGTAAAGGTGACTAAATTTTTGGCATCAACATTTAGCGCCGTCTGTGGGGAATAGTATAAAGAGCCAGCTTATTATCTCTATTAATTTTCGTGTGGCCAAAGGAAGGAATGAGTTGTTCGTTAAATTGTCTCAAAGGATGTGAAAGTTCAAAAGTCAGTTTGTTGCTGATTACACTGCACATCATATATGTTTGAGAAAATGGTGCCGAATAGCCAAGAAATAAAACTCAGGTTCTATTTATTCAATATAAAAGGGAAAAATCAGGTGAAATTTTGAGAAAAACTGAGAGAGAGAGAGAGAGAAGAAACCCACTGACCCGATCCAAACCCGCGAAAATAGACTCGCTGTTTTCTTCCATTTCCGGCCACCTCACCGGCCGAGCAAGGTGTCAAATAGAAGCTTGTGAGCCGGCTGTCCACTCTCAACCGTCCTTACTACCGGAAAAAGCGTGGAACGCCACCGGTGAAGCTCGAAATTTCCACGGGTTTGCGCGGACGATTGCTGCTGATTCCGGTCGTCTTTGGCCATGCAATAAAAAATCCATTCATTGTTTTTCTTTTATTTTCCAGTTTTTTCCTAAAGCGGGTAGAAAGATTAAAAGCCATGAAATCTTAAACTGATAAGAGCTGCTTAAAGTTACTTCAGTTAGTAAAAGGTTAAAAGCCTTGTAGCCTGCTATAGGTAAGGTATAAAACCTTAAACTGATAAAAGCTATTTAAAATTTTTCAAGTTAGTAAATGGTTAAAAGTCTTGAAATCTGTTTCAGGTAACCTTAATCTGACCAAAGAAAGAGATTTACTTAGTAAAAGGCTGTAGGATATAAAACCTTTTCGAGGTAAAATATAAAACCTTTAAATAACCAAACGTACTTGACTATGATTTAGGCGAGCTGGTTAATAATATATTTTAAGGCAAAGAAAAAGACTTAAAGTCTCAAAGTCTACTCAAGGCGAGACAAGTCAGAAATTTGCCAGCTCGTGTTCAAGTAGGTGAAGCCGAGCAGATAATCAATTTCTAAAATATCTTAAGGCAAATAAAAGACTTAAAGTCTCAAAACCTAATTAAGGCGAGACAAAAGTCAAAAGTTTGCCAATGCTAGATTAAGTCGAGCAGGTAACCGCTAAATCTAAAAATACTTTAAGGTAAATAAAAGATTCAAAGTCTCAAAGTCTACTAAAAGCGAGACAAGAGTAAAAAATTTACATACTCGACCAGACGAAAGTCGAGCAGATAGTCAATTTTAAAAATATTTTAAGGCCAATAAAAGTCTTGAAGTCTCAAAGCCTGCTCAAGGCGAGACAAGTCAGAACTTTGTCAGCTCGTGCTCGAGCAGGTGAAGCCGGGCAGATAACCAATTTTAGAAATATTTTAAGGCAAATAAAAACCTTGAAGTCTCAAAGCCTGCTCGAGGTGAGACAAGTCAGAAATTTGACAGCTCTTACTTGAGCAAGTGAAACCGAGTGGATAATCAATTTCAAAAATATTTTAAGGCAAAAAAAATACTTAAAGTCTTAAAGCCTCCTCCAGGCAAGACGAAGTCAAAATTTGCCTGATCTTGCTCTGCCAAGATTAGGTGAGCAAATGTTATATGAATATAATTTGTTTTAAGAATAGACTTTAAGTCTCAAAACATGCTTTAGGTAAGATAAAAACCTGAACTTATGAAACATGCTCTATATGATTATGCGGGCAGGAAAATAGTATATTTTAAGGCATGTAAAGATCTTGTTTATGATGACGTTAATTCAAGTAGCCTGAACTAACTCATGAAATTCACGTCGAGGTCACTTTAAACTTTATATAGTTTCTAGTCCTAATCCGTTAAAACTCTCAACACTAGAAATTGGGGGTTGGTGTTCGGAGAATAAATCGGAGTGACCTCGAGTAGACCACTATGATAAGATAGTTATCTTATGAGCTCAAACAGAGCACCTCAACTAAGTGGTTATCTAATTAGCTCAAGCACTTCATCTCGACCCAGAGTTTATCTGTCTCGATTAGGTTGTTATCTGGAGAGCTTGAACAGATCACTACGACCAGGTTGTTATTTAGTGACCTTAAACAGATCACCTCGACCGGATGATTGTTCGGAAACCTTTAGTAAGACACTTTGACTAGGGGGTAATTCTAATTACTTCAACCAGATATGTATAACAAAATATAATTATTATTGTCATTATTATGACAGTTATTATGATAAGTATTATGATGGTTATTATTTATCATTACTGTGATCATTATTATGTTTATTATTGCGCTCATTAGTACATAAATTATTATGATCATCGGGGTTACGATGATAATTATTATTTATTTGGGTGATCATTATTATATTTATTATTGCGCTCATTAGTACATAAATTATTATGATCATCGGGGTTACGATGATAATTATTATTTATTTGGGTGATCATTATTATATTTATTATTGCGCTCATTAGTACATAAATTATTATGATCATCGGGGTTACGATGATAATTATTATTTATTTGGGTGAATATAATTATTTGGGGGATGGTCTATAAAACCTGAGGCTCTCTTCCTCGAGCTACAAACTTTACTCTATTTTGTTTATGCAAATTTCTTCGAAGCTTTTGAGTTCAAGGGCAATGATAATTAAGCCACTAGGAGCGTGGTATAAGTTTTTCCATAAGAGACCCGATTACTGACTTAAGCGTCGAAGGGTTCACGTCGGAAAAACTTCGGATGCCTCTGACCGTCTTCGTAGATAATCTGCTTGTAATTATAGGCATCCTTGGTGATTGGCAAGCCGCTTCCATAAAAAATAAATTTAATAATGATATTGAAGTCAAGAAATCTGCTTGAGCTAAAGGCGACTAAATTTTCAACATCAACAAATGTTATTAAGGTTATGATGACGACTCATAATATTGATGTTGTTTTTTAATTCCTTACTTTAAAATGGTTGTATTATTTTGTGATTCAGCCACTGTAAATATAATTCTTTTAAAAAGTATTTTATTATTTTCACTTTCGTCTCATTATATTATAAGGGTATAATGGTAAGACGACCCGCCTTATTCCCAAAGGTGACCTATCTTGAGCAACTGAACTTAATTATTAAAATCATCTTATTAATGAGAATTCTACCGAAATTTCGGCAGAACCTCCCATAAACATATAACATTCCCAAACCTGCAATTACAACACAAACACTCCCAAATCATTTATTATACATCAACTACATCAACCCAATCTCATCTGGTAACATATCCAATAATACACACGTTTCATAGTTCATATATCACATTCCTAATATAATTTTAAAATAAGATGTTTACATTAACGAAAAGAAAATAATTATTCTACAGCCTCAAACAACCTCACGTGGCCCAAATGACTCTAACTATGTGCAGCTGTTGGGTTAACTGTTGTACCTGTAATCTCCTGGGGGGAAAATATAATAAAATAGAATGAGTATAAAACTCAGTGATATTAGTGAGTGGATAGTAGTTTTTAAAACATAAAATAATTACAAAAATAAGTGTATCACTTGTATAATTACTATTTTCAAACAAATATATTTTCATGTAAAAACTTCTTTCATTTCAATCTTATTTTGAAAATAAATATATTTTCATACTGCCACAAAATCAAGAAAAACATCTCATATTAAAATATCATCTCATATTGAAATATCATCTCGTGCTGAAATATCAAATACTAAATAATACAAATATCCTTAAACAAATACCCAAGGGATAGTCTAGTCATATTCGGACCTCAACGGACGACAATGATGTACTATCTGAGTACCATTATGCCTGGAGGTACACGGATAGACGAAAGGACGTACCATCTCATGCTTATTAGTATAACTCATACCCCGGATATCAACGGACGTGCTATGATGCACTATCTTGCGACATCATGTTCGGACCACCCGGTCTCATATCTCAATATCTGCCTGCATGCATATGCCCCCAAAGGACGAAAGAGCCCAAACACACGGCCCAAAGCCTATATGTGTGTTCAGACGGGCCCCAAAGGCCTACTATCTCATCTCATCTAGAGGGAACGAGTATTTGCTTAAAACTTAAAATCATGATCGAAATCATTATACATATACACTTTAAATCATATTCAAAATCAATATATATATATATGCATTTTAAATCATGCCAAGATCCATCATATATTCTTTAAATCATGTTCAAAATCAACATATATACACATTTAAGTTACGCTCAAGATCAAATCATATACTCTTAAAATCATGCTCGAAATCCACATAAAAGCACTTTAAATCATGTTCGGAAATCAATCATCTCTTTTACCATTTTAAAATCGGTACGGAGCATAAATAAATAAATATAATTTAACGAAATATTTATACGGAATAAACATTTAATTTCGAAGAATCATTTAATGAAAGCACTTTAAATATTCATTTCACGAACAAGCTTTACTATATAAAAATCAAATAATTTTAATATATTCCACTCAAAGTGACAATTTCAAACTCGGCTATCACCCAAGTCCGCAGGTAGATTCTCGTCTGGAAATCCACTTATTTTAAGAAACGATATAATTACTTTCCATAATTATAATGCTTAAAATAAATATTTGTTCTAACATCACAACTCTCAATTTTTCCCAGCTTGCTGTATTAATCCCATATTCCTAATTTACTAATATAATATGAAATTATACAACCCTCAATTTCATAATTTACTAATTTACCCTCAACATCATAAAATTACCAATTTATCCACAATTCAAATTACATAAGCATCCTCAAAGCTAGAAATTATGAAATTACCCTCAATACGCGAAATTACTAAAATGTCCCTACGATCAACGTTGATCGGAATTCACCCAACGGCGGTGGGAAAGCTCGGGCTAGACATTTCTCGTCGACGATCGTCCGCGCAAACCCGCGGAAATTTTGAGCTTTACCGGTGGCGTTCCACGCATTTTTCGGTAGCAAGGACGATTGAGAGTGGACAGCCGGCTCACAAGCTTCTGTTTGACACCTTGCTCGGCTGGTGAGGTGGCTGAAAATGGAAGAAAACGGCGGGTCTGTTTTCGCGGGTTCGGGTCGGGTCAGTGGGTCTCTTCTCTCTCTCTCTCTTAGTTTTTCTCAAAATTTCACCTAATTTTTCTCTTTTATAAACACCCACAAAATTTTAACTAAACCCCCTCTTAATTGATTTATTTACCTAAATAAATAAAACAAATGCATACATTACAATCCTCCCCACTTATAAAAATTTCGTGCTCGAAATTTACGTACCAGTTAGAAATAAATGAGGGTACTGTGCTCGCATCAAGTCCTCGAATTCCCAGGTAGCTTCTTCCTTTGAGTGATTCCTCCACAGGATTTTTACCAAAGGGATGGTTTTCGAACGCAACACTTTGTTTTTTCCCTCCAGTATCTCAACTGGCTCCTCTTCGTATGTCAAATCCTCCTTCAACTGAATCGGTTGCTTCGATAAAACATGACTTGGATCATACATGTACTTTCGGAGCATTGAAACATGAAACACATTATGGATTCTGGACAACTCAGATAGTAGAGCTAATCGATAAGCCAATGGACCAATACGCTCTACGATCTCATATGGCCCAATGTAATGTGGACTGAGCTTCCCACGCTTTCCAGAGCAAAGTACTCCTTTCCAAGGAGATATCCGTAAGAACACTCTATCACCAGTATTGAATTCCAGTTCCCGTCGACGCTTATCCGCATAGCTTTTCTGTCTATCTTAGACCACTTTTATTCTATCCCGAATAAATTGTACCCGCTCATTAGTATCCTGAACCAATTTTGGGCCAAATAACTTCCGCTTACCAACTTCATCCTAATATACTAGAGTTCTGCATTTCCGTCCATATAAAGCCTCATATGGAGCCATCTTGATGCTAGCTTGAAAACTGTTGTTGTACACAAACTCCATCAAAGGTAAATAAATGTCACAATTACCCTTGATTTCCATAACACACGCTCACAGTATATCCTCCAAAGTTTGAATGGTACGTTCTGACTGGCCATCAGTCTGAGGATGAAAAGTTGTACTGAAATTTAACTTCGTACCTAAAGCATTTTGCAAGCTAGTCTAGAACTTCGAAATAAACCAAGAATCTCTATCTGAAACAATAGATACCGGTACTACGTGAGGATGAACTATCTCAGTTACATAAAAGCACCCCAACTTATCCAATAAATAGTGGTTTTGAATGGTAGAAAATGAGCAGATTTTGTAAGTCTATCTATAACCACCCAAACACTGTCATGTCCACGCTGCGTAAGCGGAAGTCCCGATACAAAGTCCATAGTATTATGCTCCCATTTCCATTCGGGAATAGGAAGCGGCTGAGAATACCCTACAGGTCTCTGATATTCAGCTTTAACCTACTGACAAACCAAACATCAAAAAACAAATTCTGCAATCTCCCTTCTCATGCCTTGCCACCAGTAATGGTCCCTTAAGGTATGGTACATCTTTGTACTTCCAGGATGCATTGTATAGGCTGAACAATGAGCTTTTACCATGATCTCCCTCTTTAGCTCCTCAATATTCGGTACACACAGTCTATTACCCATGACTATAACTCCATCTTCTCTCACCATGAAATCGATTCGTAAACCTTTTTGCACATCCTCTATCAACTTCATTAACTGGGGATTCTGTGGTTGCATCCGATGGACTTTGTCAATCAAAGTCGGCCTAACTTGAAAATTAGCTATCAAAGCTCTGCAGCTATCGGCATCCAACTCAACTCCCAAAGATCTCAACTCGATCAACAGAGGTATATTGGCCACTCGCATATGAGCCATGGAATCAGAAGATTTTCTACTCAATGCATCAGCTACCACATTCGCTTTGCCAGGATGATAATCAATAGTGCATTCATAATCTTTAATTAGTTCCATCCATCTTCTCTGTCTCAAATTTAAGTCTTTCTGAGTAAACAAACACTTGAGACTTTTATGATCAATGAAAATTTGACAAGTTACCCATATAAATAATGTCTCCATATTTTAAGTGCAAACACCACCGCTGCCAGCTCTAGGTCATGTATTAGGTAATTTTGCTTATGCTTTTTAAGTTGTCTAGAAGCATAAGCCGCTACTTTCCCGTGTTGCATTAGCACACAACCCAATCCTTGCCTAGAGGCATCACTGTATACCACAAACCCTTCCTTACCTGATGGAAGTGTAAAAACTGGTGCTGAGGTAAGACGTGTCTTGAGTACTTAAAAACTCTTTCCACAATCATCATTCCACTGGAACTTGGCATTCTTTCTGGTTAACTGTGTTAGCGAAGTGGCAATCTTAGAGAATCCCTCTACAAATCGACGATAGTACCCTGCCAAACCAAGAAAACTCCGAACCTCTGTGACACTTGTAGGTCGTTCCCAATTCACAATCGCTTCAATCTTTTGTGGATTGACATAAATGCCATCTCACGTGGCCCAAAATGTCACCCCGTCCAACCGAACTCACACTTACTAAACTTAGCATAAAGTCGTTTTTCTCTCAAAGTTTACGTAACCATCCGCAAGTGATCGACGATGCTCTTCTTCATTTCGGAATACACCAAAATATCATCGATGAACACAATTACAAATCGATCTAAATACTAGTGAAATACCCTATTCATGAAATTCATAAAAGCTGCTGGAGCATTAGTCAACCCAAATAACATCACCAAAAACTCGTAATGTCCATATTGGGTTCTGAATGCTGTTTTAGGAATATCGTCCTCTTTAATTCTAAGCTGATGGTATCCTAATCGCAAGTTGATCTTAGAAAATACCTTAGCCCCCTAAAGTTGGTCAAACAAGTCATCAATACGCGGAAGTGGATACTTATTGCGTATCATAACCTTATTTAATTGCCGATAGTCAATGCACAGTCTGAGGGTACCATCCTTCTTCTTTACAAACAAAAATGGAGCTCCACAAGGAGAAACACTAGGCCTGATAAACTCTTTATCCACTAATTCCTGTAGTTGAACCTTAAGTTCCTTCAATTCTGCTGGAGTCATCCTGTACGGTGCCATAGATATGAGAGATGTTCCAGGAACTAACTCGATATAAAACTCAATCTCCCTATCAGGTGGCATCCCTGGCAGTTCATCTGGAAATACATCTGGGAACTCTTGGACTACTGAAATATCCTCCAATTTCAACTTTTGAACTTTTGTGTCTACTATATATGCCAAATAAGTTGAGCATCATTTTCTAAGCAACCGTCTCGCATTAATAGCGGAAATGACACATGAAGGTAAAATTTTGCGCTCCCTACAAAATTTCACCACAGTTTTCCCCAGCTTATTAAACACAACTTCCTTTTTGAAATAATCCACCGTAGCATAATGCGATGCAAACCAATCCATACCCAAAATAACATCGAAATCTCGAATATCAATAACAACCAAATTCGCCTCAAATTCCTGCTCACCCATTCTGATCACACAATTCCGATACACACTCTTGGCAAGAAGTGACTCTCCCATAGGTGTACTAACAACTAATTCACAATCTAATGGTTCAGGCTCTGGTTTTACATGTTTAGCAAACGTACAGGAAACAAAAGAATGTGTAGATCCAAGATCAATAAGAATATGTGCTTCACAGCCAAAGATAGATAATATACCCATAATAACATCTGGTGTAGCACGAGCCTCCTGCTGTGTCAAAGTAAAAACTCGAGCCTGAGTATGAGGTCGACCAGGCTGACTTCTCTGAGTTGAAGCATTCGTCTAACTCTTACCATTCGATATAGAATCACCTATCTGCACACCTCTCTGGCCCTGAGTCTGTCTAGGGTAAGGTTGATACTGAGAGGATGTCCCTCGTGCAAGGTTGTCACACTGAGATAAAGTAGGGCAAAATCTCTTGACGTGTCCAGGCTGACCACAACGATAACAAATTTTCTGTCCAACGCGACACTATCCTTGATGGTTCTTACCACATACATGGCAAAAATTATGCTGAGCACCCATAGGACGATAATCACGATATCCCCCTTTACTCCTATCATACTATCCTTGACTCCTGACATTACTTCCCACCGACTGCTGTACTGAACCATGGCTGACAGTCTATCTCGGGTCTTTCTGATGCTTATACCCTGACTCCTCTGAGTGCCCTCAAAATATCCCGCACCAATGCTCCCTCGCTTAGGTGGTCTACTATTAGAGCCACCATCTGTCCAGCTCTGGCTCCGTTTCTGCTTCAATGCTTGAAGTTTACATCCCTCCGCAATACTGTGCTAAACCCTCCTGGCTGCTTTAACTACCTCTGCAAACTCGGTGTATCTCGATGCAGTTACAACAGTGCGAATCTCAAATCTAAGACCCTCTGTGAATCTTTTGCATCTCTCGCTCTCATCATTCACCACAGCCGTAGCAAATTGAGAAAGATCCAGAAACTTCGTCTCATACTCTTCCACAGTCATCGAGCCCTGTACCAATCGGAGAAACTCACTGCGTTTGATGTCTTGATACACCACTGGAAAATAATGAGCATAAAATTCCTTACGGAATATGTCCCAAGTAATATCAGCATGCCCATGATACTGACGTTCCACAATCTTCCACTAGTGATAAGCTCTATCCTCAGGTAGAAAAGTGGCAAATGTTAACTTATCATCCGCTGAGCACTTCATTACTTCAAAAATACGCTTTAGCTTGACAAGCCACGACTCGGCCTCAAGTGGCTCTCCAGTACAATTAAAGCTTTTCCCTTCTAATCTTTTTACGCGCTCTATAGTGTTAGAACTACCAGCTTGTGATTGAGCTTGATTCTGAATAACTACAGTCATAATCTGAGCTAGCCAATCAAATGACTGCTCAATATTTGGAGAATTTTCAGGATCTTGTTATGCAGCCCCATGCATCAAAGATTCTATAGGTTCACTTGCTCCCTCAGGTACAACACTAGGAGTCAACACAGCTACTGACCGTACGCGGCCACGTCTACCACTACGACGAATCATAATGGTGCCTACAAAATATAAATTCCTCCTTATCAAAATTATAAACTTATTCTTCCTAAACAAGTAAAGTCTACAGAATCTAAAACCATGCTCTGATACCAAATGAGACGACCCGCCCCATTCCCAGAGGTGACCTATCTTGAGCAACTGAACTCAATTATTAAAATCATCTTATTAATGAGAATTCTACCAAAATTTCAGCAGAAACTCCCATAAACATATAACATTCCCAAACCTGCAATTACAACACAAGCACTCCCAAATCATTTATTATACATCAACCAATCTCATCTGGGAATATATCCAATAATACACACGTTTCATAATTCATATATCACATTCCTAGTATAATTCTAAAATAGGATGTTTACATTAACCAAAAGAAAATAATTATTCTATAGCCTCAAACAACCTCACATAGCCCAAATGACTCTAACTATGTGCAGCAGCTGGGTTAACTGTTGTACCTGTAATCTCTTGGGAGGGGAAAAAATATAATAAAATGGAATGAGTATAAAACTCAGTGAGCTCAGTGAGTGGATAGTAGTTTTTAAAACATAAAATAATTACAAAAATAAGTGCATCACTTGTATAATTACTTTTTTCAAATAAATATATTTTCATGTAAAAACTTCTTTCATTTCAATCATATTTTGAAAATAAATATATCTTCATAGTACCACAAAATCAAGAAAAACATCTCATATTAAAATATCATCTCATATTGAAATATCATCTCGTGCTGAAATATCAAATACTAAATAATACAAATATCCTTAAACAAATACCCAGGGGATAGTCTAGTCATATTCGGACCTCAACGGACGACAATGATGTACTATCTGAGTACCATCATGCCCGGAGGTACACGGATAGACGAAAGGACGTACCATCTCATGCTTATCAGCATAACTCATATCCCGGATATCAACGGAAGTGCTATGATGGGCTATCTTACGACATCGTGTCCGGACCACCCAGTCTCATATCTCAATATCTGCCTGCATGCATATATGCCCCCAAAGGGCGAAAAAGCCCAAACACACGGCCCAAAGCCTATATGTGTGTTCAGACGAGCCCCAAAGGCCTACTATCTCATCTCATCTGGAGGGAACGGGTATTTGCTTAAAACTTAAAATCATGATTGAAATCATTATATATATACACTTTAAATCATGCTTTAAATCATATTCAAAATCAAAATATATATATATGCATTTTAAATCATGCCAAGATCCATCATATATTCTTTAAATCATGTTCAAAATCAACATATATACACATTTAAATCACGCTCAAGACCAAATCATATACTCTTAAAATCATGCTCGAAATCCACATAAAAGCACTTTAAATCATGTTCAGAAATCAATCATCTCTTTTACCATTTTAAAATCGATACGGAGCATAAATAAATAAATATAATTTAACGAAATATTTATACGGAATAAACATTTAATTTCGGAGAATCATTTAATGAAAGCACTTTAAATACTCATTTCACGAACAAGCTTTACTATATAAAAATCAAATAATTTTAATATATTCCACTCACAGTGACAATTTCAGACTCGGCTATCACCCAAGTCCGCAGGTAGATTCTCGTCCGGAGATCCACCTATTTTAAGAAACGATATAATTACTTTCCATAATTATAATGCTTAAAATAAATATTCGTCTTAAAATCAGAACTCTCAATTTTTCCCAGCTTACCGTATTAATCTCGTATTCGTAATTTACTAATATAATATGAAATTATACTACCCTCAATTTCATAATTTACTAATTTACCCTCAACATCATAAAATTACCAATTTATCCTCAATTCAGTTTACATAAACATCCTCAAAGCTAAAAATTACGAAATTACCTTCAATACGCGAAATTACCAAAATGCCCCTACAGTCAACGTTGACCGGAATTCACCTAATGGCGGTGGGGAAACTCAGGCTAGACACTTCTCGTCGTCGTGAGTCCAACGGTGCCGGTGGTGTCCTCCCACATGAGGCGACGAAGTCGGATCGAGCTCTTGATTCCGCGGCTCCTTGGGGTGATCGATCGGCGGCAAAACGACCTCCTCGGTCTTGGTGACCTGGTCGGGAATAAAAGATGGTGAGGTGGGGAAGCTTTTACAACCGGTGGCACGGCCAAAGACGGCCGGAATCGGTGGCGATCGTCGGCGCAAACCCGCGGAAATTTTGAGCTTTACCGGCAGCTTTCCACGCGTTTTCCGGTAGCAAGGACGACTGGGACTGGACGGTCATCTCACAAGCTTCCGTTTTACACCTTGCTCGGCTGGTGAGGGGGCCGGAAATAGAAGAAAACGACAGGTCGGTTTTCGCGGGTTCGGGTCGAGTCAGCGGATCTCTCTACTCTCTCTCTCGGTTTTTCTCCAAATTTCACCCGGTTTTTCCCTTTTATAAACACCCACAAAATATCTACTAGACCCCCTCATGATATATCATATAAACCCCCTCTTAATTTATCACATAAACCCCCTCTTAATTGATTTATTTACCTAAATAAATAAAACAAATGCATATGTTACAAATGGTCTTTCATTGCTCTTATGAATTTGCGCCAAAAATCAAGAAATGGGTTTGCGACTCAGCAAGTCAGCATTGCAGTAGTATTGACGCAAAACAAAAGCAAAGAAGAATATTTTTTTTTAGGAGAATTTTTGTTATCAATCAATCAGAAACAAATAGGATTTAACTTTCTTTTATTTTAAATAGCGTGAATTTACTAAATTAGGTAAATTTAATTTATTTTAACATAATAAAAAAAAAACAAATAAAGAAAACTTAAACTGCCCCTGTCCTACATCAAGTATTGTCACGACAAGTATTGTCAGTTGTTGTAATGTAGAGTGAAGGTATTATTGTACTTTCACCAATAGACCAAACGGTTATGGATACATCGTCTCCAAGTGTAGCACGGCCAAACCAACCTGAAGAGAGATATCTAAAAGCATAAGAAACAGGACTTCTGATGACGGATAAAGAAAAGAGCAAAAAGGTCAAGCCAATGACACAAGTAACAATGGCAAGACCTAAAGAAGGTGCTAACATTGCATATGTGCCTGTGACGAATGCAATAACTATTGCTCCCATGGAAATCATGGTGGAAAAAAAGCCCACAACTGACAAAATTAACGCGACTTTCCAGTCCAACTGAAAAGACAAATAAAAGTAAATAAAGACGGCAATAAGAGAAAAGACCATGGCTATGGTATCTATTATTATAAATGCTTGAAAAGCTGTGTTTCCCCTCAGGATGGCAGTGTCGTTATGGCTTTTATAACCACCAGGAATAGTGAAAGCTGCTGCGAAGGCCACTGTTGCTATGAGTGCAGCCACTACAAAATGTGACTCTTTAAACTTCCGATAGTCACTGCTATCTTCCATTTTCAATACATCATCAGGATCTTGTGTTCTTACGAATAGAAGACCTCTTGAATATTGTCCTCCTGTTCCAACATCTTTGGACAAATCTTTGATTTCTTTCTGTCGTTTAACATAATTTGAATATTAATTGCATAAACGAAAAAAAATAATAATAAAGTATAAAAGTATCCTATCCCATTCTTGTTTCAATTTTTATCAAGTAACAAACTTTCATTACCTATGTTTAAATGTGTTAAAAAATCTAAACTGAAAGAACATTTTGCCCCTACTGTGGTATAAATGTGTAAAGTGTTTACTTGATTTAGAGCAATGGGTGGCACAGAAAGTGTATTCTATACTGTACATGTATATTGAGTTGCTGAAAAGATAATTAATTATACCTGAGCATTAATTTCGTTAACATTATTTAGTCAGGATTCAAACAAACTTAAGCATGGTGAGATCCATATATAATTTGATGGCTATGTCTGATTTAATTTGGATGGCCATATAAATTATTTATTTGTATAATTTTTTGACTTAATACCCAAAAAAAAAAAAGAAGACAGCTCAAATTAAAAGCAAACAAATGGTAAAAATGAGTAAATTAAATATGTGAATTCATACAATGATAACATTGATAATGAGTAAAGAGGGAATTACCTCGAGCTCAGGAGATCCATAACGTACAATGTGTTCAACACTAGTATTTTGCTTGTTGACAGCGTCATACTCATAACAATCAGGGACAATGAAATAGGATGAATCTCGATAGACAGCCGCATGCACATGAAGAGGGGTGTTTCCGTTCTTATCCTTACGACGCATAAGAGACACGAAACCACCATTGATAAAAGAATTTCCAACAAGACTTTTCAATACTCTACCCGTTAAACTAACCACAGCAAAGTGAAGAGCATTCCATCCGCTGTTATCAACCGATGATAAAGATTCGGGACAACGGGTAACAATGCTTCTCGCTACCCTTTCATGCCCTTGGCTGGCTGCTAAATGAAGAGCCGTTATCCCCCGATCATCTTCTTTCGATAGCACAACAAATTTGTCATCTTCAGATTTTATCAACCGTGATACAACTCTAGAGTAACCTAAATATGCAGCGTGATGTAGTGGGTCCAACCGTGTAGGTCCCTTTCTCTGGTCAAAATCTTCTTTTTCTTAAGTAATAGTTTTATCACACCTGAAAAATAAATATATAAATATATGAAGCCCCTCACAATCATCATAGTAGTTTCTTACGAATTTTGAGATCAAGGCCTTAGCTCCACTAGCTATTGTGCAGTTTAGGATTGTGAAAATAGCAGCTCATTATGCTGAAGTGAAGAAGCAAGGCAAGTCTGTCATTAAATCACGTGTGGATAATGCCAAGACAGTAGACCAAGTCAGCAAAGTTGGAAGCAGCGATGAAAGCTTAACTGATTCTGTTATACATGCTCAGAACTAATTAAATATGATTGGATGATAGTTGTTGAGTTAGTTAATAATTGTTGATACTTGTAATGTGTGTATATATAGTTTACATTCTGGATTGTTCCATTAAGAAATAAGAAGTAATAAATTCAGAAAACTCCTTTCTCTCAAATTTTCTCAGTTGCCAAACAGCAGCTTTACTTAGTTTTTTACATTTTTCTTTATGGTATCAGAGCCAGTAATGGCCATCTCAAGCAATATAAACACAAATTCAAACACGATCACTGCAACTCAAACACCACAAACAAATTTTTCTTTCATCACTCCAATTAAATTGGATCGATCAAATTACATGATCTGGCGCAATCTTGTTCTTGCATCTATAAGAGCAAATCATCTTGAAGGATACATTACTGGCGAGAAAACAGCTCCAAATCGATTCATAGCTTCACCAAATTATGCAGGAGTTGCATCTGGATCTGTTCATCAAGGAGTAGTTTCTGGATCTGTTAATCAAGTTGAAAATCCTGAGTATGTTACTTGGAGATCACAAGATCAGATGCTGCTTAGCTGGTTGCTCAGCTCCATCAGTGTAGGTATACTAAGCCTTGTTCATTCCTGTAACACTTCTGTTGAAACCGAAGACCAGAAAACAGAGCTGATCTTTGCCCCCAAGATTGCCACTAAATTACTCAAGATCAATGCCTCTGCTTGAGTGTAATTAGAACTAGATGTGTAAAACGAACGAACTAATGGTAATTTAACAGAATCAAAGTATGAAGATTAAACCATAAAACCAGCAAGATCAAGAAGAGAAAACACAGCAAGCTTATAGTGGTTCGGTTACCAGGTAACCTACATCCACTGTGAAAAGGAGAGCAAGCTTTTACTAAACCAATTTGTTACAGATACAAATCTCACAAGGGAATGTCACTTAATTGATCCCCCTCAACCTCGGATTACATGGCCTTTTATACACGAAGAAATCAGCCCCCAAAGGAGCGTCACTGGCCAGCGGCTTTTCTGGATTTGTTGGAAACAAACCCAGAAATTTCCCGCCATTCTCAACAGTGATAACGTCCTCTCCAATGGCAGCAGAGCACGTGTCCAAGTTTGTTTAATCCGTTTAGCCAAAACGCGGCATTTCTTTGCCGTTTTGAGTAAGTGAGTCACGTGAAAAACACATGACTTGCTGCAGTTGTAACCGACATGTCACTCAGTGCTCCTGAATTAAACCGACTTATCGTTTTAAGCCAAAAATTACAGATTGAGATTCATCTTCAACATTCTCCACCTTGAACTCAATCAGCTACTCCCTGCTCCACTTTTCTTCACACCTCAGTTACGAGCTAACTCTAATGATGCCAGTTGAGCTCACGCAGAACTCAAACTTTTCACCAGGCACTGGTTTTGTTAGCATATCAGCAAGATTGTTGTCTGTGTGTACTTTCAGCAGCTTAACCACCCCTTTTGACACCTCCAATCTGATGAAGTGAAGCTTGATGTCAATGTAATTTGTTCTTTCATGATGTATCTGATTCTTGCTTAAACAAATTGCACTTTGACTGTCACAGAAAACTGTTATATGCTTCTGTTCAAACCCCAACTCAATCATCAGACCTTTAAGCCAAATTGCCTCCTTGATGGCTTCTGCAGCAGCAGTGTACTCTGCTTCAGTTATTGACAGAGCAACAACACTTTGTAATATGGCTTTCCAGTTGATGGTACAATCATTCAGAGTGAACAGATAGCCTGTCAAAGATCTTCTTTTGTCCAAGTCTCCTACATAATCAGCATCTACAAACCCAGAAACTCTGACTTCATTTTCTGTTTTGGCTCCATACATCAAACCATAGTCAGCTGAACCATTTAGATATCTCAGTATCCAAACAACAGCTCTCCAATGTTCTTTTCCTGGATTTGACATATATCTGCTTACCACACTTACTGCATATACTAAATCTAGCCTGGTAAGAACCATAGCATACATCAAACATCCTACAGCATTGGAGTATGGCATCTTGTCCATTTCAGCTTTCTCCTCATCAGTTTTGGGACAATGCTGACATGAAAGCTTGAAATGTGATGGTAGTGGAGTCTGAACTGGTTTTGAGTTTCCCATTCCAAACTTCTCAAGTACTTTTCTAATGTATTTATGTTGAGTTAAGCATAATGTCCCTTTCTGCCTGTCTCTGATCAATTCAACACCAAGGATCCTTTTTGCTTGACCCAAGATCCTTCATTTCAAAAACTTCACTCAGCTGTTGCTTTAGCACTTCTATCTGACTCATATTCTGACATGCTATCAACATATCATCAACATATAGCATCAGATAAATCTTGCTCTCATCATGTAAGTCTTTGAAATACACACAGCAGTCAAAGTTACTCCTCTGAAAACCATGTTCTGTCATGAACTTATCAAATCTCAAGTACCATTGTCTTGCAGATTGTTTGAGTCCATATAAAGACTTCTTCAGATGATAAACATGATCAGCCTTCTATGGATCTTCATAGCCTTCAGGTTGAGCCATTACAGTCATCTCATCTAACTCACCATGGAGGAATGCAGCTTTTACATCCATCTGTTCTAGATGCATGTCTTTTACTGCAACAAGTGCCAATAAGATTCTCAAGGAAGAGTGTTTAACCACTGGGGAGAACATTTCAGTAAAATCAATGCCCTCCCTTTGAGTAAAACCTTTAGCTACCAATCTAGCTTTATATCTTTGTGGCTCAACACCTGGTACTCCCTCTTTAACCTTATAAATCCACTTGCAGCCAACTACTCTCCTGTTATCTGGTCTTTTTATCAGTTTCCAGGTCTGATTCTTGATCAATGATTGCATTTCCTCATCCATAACTTTCTTCCATTCTTTAGACTTATCACAGTTCACAGCTTCTGAATATGTTTTTGGTTCATCAGTTTTAATCTCATGTGCTACTGTTAAAGCAAATGCAATCAAATCTGCATATGCATATCTCTTTGGGGGCCTTATAAATCTTCTTTCTCTATCTCTCACCAGCTGATAGTCTCTGACTTCTTGAACACCATTAGTTTCTTCTTCAGGCTCAGAAGTTTCCTTATCAGACATTTCTTCTGGTTCAACTCTTTGTTTCTGTTTTGTATCCTGATTTCATAGCTCCACCTCAATATGAGTCTTATGTTTTGGATTGTTTAAATCAGCAACTGTTTGTTTTGACTGAGTTGAATTTAACAACAATTCAGACTCATTAAACACAACATCCCTGCTTATGATGGCCCTTGGTGGCTTAAGATCAGTGCACCAGAGCTTATAGCCCTTAACCCCATCAGGATAGCCAAGAAATATGCACTTCAAAGCTCTAGGTTGTAGTTTGCCTTGCTTAATATGTGCATAAGCAGGACAACCAAAAGCCCTCATATTAGAATAGTCAGCTGGTTTGCCAAACCAAAGCTCAGTTAGTGTCTTGAAGTTAATACCAGATGAGGGGCTTTTGTTCACTATATAGCAGGCAGTTGAAAGTGCCTCAGCCCATAGAGCCTTTGACAACTTTGAGTGAATAAGCATGCATCTCACCTTATCAATCAAAGTTCTATTCATTCTTTCAGCTAAACTATTTTGTTGGGGTGTATATCTCACTGTTTTATGTCTCACAATTCCATTTTCAGAGCAGAAGTCATCAAATCTCTTGTTACAAAACTCTAATCCGTTATCAATCCTTAACCTTCTAACCTTTCTGTTTTTCTGGTTTTCCACAAGAGTTTTCCAGGTTTTAAACTGTTCAAATACATCTTCTTTTTCCTTCAAGACATACACCCAAACAAACCTTGAGAAATCATCTATAGGAGATAGGAAATATCTTGCTCCCCCCAAAGATGCTGTCTGTGCAGGCCCTCACAGATCAGCATGGATATAATCTAGAGTCCCTTTTGACTTATGAATACCAGTACTGAATTTAATTCTTGAAGACTTTCCTATGATGCAATCTTCACAGAACTTCAAGGTATTTATCTTATCAACTCCTAAGACCTCCTGTTTTGACAGTTCTCTAAGCCCTCTTTCACTCATATGACCAAGCCTCAAATGCCATAACATGGTATTGTCCAGATTCTGATTTGAGACTCTAACATCACCAATAATAGCAGTTCCTTGGAGAACATATAAGCCATTTTTCATATCTCCTTTCATCAATATCATAGACCCTCTCAACACTTTTAAGGTTCCAGATTCTAGCTTAATTATGCATCCCATATTATCAAGCATGCCAAGAGAAATAAGGTTCCTTTTCAGTTCAGGCACATACCTCACATCCCTTAACTCTCTAACCATGCCATCAAACATTTTCAACCTAATTATGCCTCTACCCACCACCTTACAGCTAGCTAGCATCATTTCCCATTACAACAATCCCTCCATCACAGGTTTCATATTTTGTAAACAGATGCTTATTTGGGCACATATGAAAGGAACAACCAGAATCTAAAACCCAATTACCTTTGTTTTGGTCATTTGTGGCTATAAGAACACCAGCTGAGTCATCACCATCTGAATCTTGACATTCTGATGCAACAGCAGCATCATCATTTCTTCCTTTATGATCTTTGTCTCTTGTCTTCCTCTCAGGGCAGTCTTTCTTAAAGTGTCATTCCTTGTGGCAATGGAAGCACTTAAGATTCTTTGGTTTAGACTTGGATCTTTTCTTCTTTTCTCCATTGCTGACTCTTTTATCTGGCCTTCCTCTGACATTCAGACCTTCTCCATCTCTTGAATCTTTTTTTATTGCTGCTTTAGAACTCAGAGCTTCCTTCACATCTATCATGGTAAGAGTTTATCTCCCATACATAAGTGTATCCACCAGATGTTCATAGGAGTTTGGTAATGAACACAGCAGGATCATGGCTTTGTCTTCATCTTCAATCTTTACACTTATGTCTTCCAGATCAAGAATGATCTTATTGAAGACATCAATGTGATTAGATATTGAAGACCCCTCATCCATCTGCAAGGTGTAGAGCTTTTTCTTAGTGGCCAATCTCTTGGCCATAGATTTCTTTGTGTATAAGTCTTCAAGTTTCTTCCACAGCCCAACTGCTGTCTGTTCCCCTCCAACCTCTCTGAGTACACCATCACCAAGACTTAGAATTATAACACTGTGAGCTCTGTCTAGAACATCTGCAAGATCATCATCAGATACCTTTCTTGGATTCTTGGATGATGAAGCTTCAGCAAGTGCTTCATCCATCCCTTAATGTACCAACAGGGCCCTCATCTTGAGTCTCCACAGGTGGAAGTCATTTTCACCAGTAAATTTCTCCACATCCAGTTTTGGTGCAGCCATCCTATGATCTAGAGTTTATTGGTAAGCTCTGATACCAATTTGTTGAAACCAAAGACCAGAAAACAGAGCTGATCTTTGCCCCCAAGATTGCCACTAAATTACTCAAGATCAATGCCTCTGCTTGAGTGTAATTAGAACTAGATGTGTAAAACGAACTAATGGTAATTTAACAGAATCAAAGTATGAAGATTAAACCATAAAACCAGCAAGATCAAGAAGAGAAAACACAGCAAGCTTATAGTAGTTCGGTTACCAGGTAACCTACATCCACTGTGAAAAGGAGAGCAAGCTTTCACTAAACCAATTTGTTACAGATACAAATCTCACAAGGGAATGTCACTTAATTGATCCTCCTCAACCTCGGATTACATGGCCTTTTATACACGAAGAAATCAGCCCCCAAAGGAGCGTCACTGGCCAGCTGCATTTCTGGATTTGTTGGAAACAAACCCAGAAATTTCCTGCCATTCTCAACAGTGATAACGTCCTCTCCAATGGCAGCAGAGCACGTGTCCAAGTTTGTTTAATCTGTTTAGCCAAAACGCGGCATTTCTTTGCCGTTTTAAGTAAGTGAGTCACATGAAAAACACATGACTTGCTGCAGTTGTAACCGACATGTCATTTACCTCATACAGCACTTCTGAAGCTCTGTAAACGACATGTCACTCAGTGCTCCTGAATTAAACCGACTTGTCATTTTTAGCCAAAAATTACAGATTGAGATTCATCTTCAACAACTTCTTTTAAGGTTTGGAGAACTTTAGAGAAAAAGTTTGGAGTCCAATCAAAAGCTAGGGTTCTTCAACTTAGATATGACATGAGTATTTTAAGGAAAGAATCACTTAGCATAGAAGAATATTATTTGAAAATGAAAGCAATTATAGATAAGCTAGCTTGTGTGGAAATCCAATTTCTGATAAAGATCTGTTACAACATATTCTAAATGGCCTAGGAGCTAGATATCTTGATATAGCCACATTCATAACAGCAAGTAAACTTGAGTATGATAATGCTTGTGCATTACTGCTCACTCATGAAACTAGACTAGAGCAGAGTCAAAATGAAAGACATATGTTTAATGCAAATTATGCTGCCAATTACACTAACATGCCGAACAATACTAACTATGGCATGATGAATGCTTACTATGCATAACTAAGGGGTAATGCTAGAAAGGGAGGTTATACAAGAGGTTTTAAGAACAATTACAGTGGTTGTTCAGGAGGCAGAAATGGCAGAGGATTGTTCTTTGATTCTTATCCAAAAGGATTTCCCACTGGAACTGGTCATTTTGGTACTCATGGAAGAGGTCAAATGATGATGATGGGAAAACCTGCTTATTTTGGAAAATCAGCCGGTATTGTTTCACTTGGCAGTAGTAATCTGTCCTCTGAATCACAAGTATATCCTGGAGATAAGTCAATACCGATATGTTAGATGTTTCAAGTTAAGCCATATAGCTGCTGAATGTTGGCACAGGTATATAGAATTGATCCCACTTATATGAATTGTTACCCACCTAATGATGAATCATGGTATGCAAATAATTTTGGACCATAAATGTCTTACTCTAGAATAAACCACATGTATTTTTTTCCTAGACCTTCCTATATGACTGATCTTACTAGCCTACCTGGAGCTGGAGCTGCTTATACTGCCAATTTTGAAGGGCCTGCAGATGATGGTTGGTATCTGGACAGTTGTGCAACTCATCGCTTGACTAATAGCATGACCAATCTGAATATCAGAGAAGAATTCAAAGGTAATGACAAACTTATCATAGGCAATGGTGAAGGATTATCAATAACACATATTGGTAATTCTTATCTTGCATTTAGAGGTTCTAAATTATCACCTGCATATTCACATATTGAGCTTAAAGATATATTGCTTGTTCCATCAATTACCAAGAACTTATTAAGTGTTTCTAAATTGATAACTGACAATAACATTTCAGTTGAAATTTTTGGTTCATTTTGTGTTGTGAAGGATTCACTGAAAAGGCAGGTTCTGATGCAGGGCATTGCTGAGAAGGGATTATATAAGTTGTTCAAACCTTTGTCTTTCTCCAAAATTAATAAGCATTCCTTTCTATCTCAGTGTCATGTTCATCAACCACTCTCAATGTTATCATTTTGTCATTTCAGTTCTCATACACCTGTTGTAAACAACACTAAATCAAATTATTTCTCAACCAGTGCTGATACATGTTCTGATTCTATCAATAAAATAACTCTTCTACACATAAGATTTGGACATCCTAATCTCCAAAGTTTGTTGCATGTACTTAAAAATAATCAAATTAATAATCTTTTTGCAAGCATGATTAAACAAGCATCTCAACATTTCTGTGAAGCATGTCAGTTAGCAAGATACATAAGCTACATTTTCCCATTACAGATATCAAAAGTAAGTCTGCCCTTGAGCTTGTTCATACTGATTTGTGGGGACCCTCACCAGTTATTTCTAGAGAAGGTTTTAGATACTACATTAGCTTTGTTGATGATTTCACTAGATACTCTTGGATTTATCCTTTAAAATTGAAATCTAAAGCCTTAGAAGTCTTTAAACTATATAAAGTACAAGTTGAAAATCAGTTCCAAACTAGTATTAAGATACTGCAATCTGACTGGGGGGAAGAGTTTAGATCATTTATTGAATTTCTAAATCAATGTGGCATTCTTTTCAAACACTCTTGTGCATATACACATCACCAAAATGGGTTAGTTAAAAGAAAGCATAGGCAGATTGTTGAGTTAAGTCTTACATTACTTGCTCAGGCCAAGTTACCTTTAAAATTTTGGTGGGATTCCTTTCATACAGCAGTCTATCATATAAATAGATTACCAATCCTTATGAAAATACCTTTCCTTTTTCTTCAGATCCTATGTTCATCTCCAAAGATTAAACACAATCAGATTGTATTTGTTCATTTACTCCTAATCAAGTTTTTCATTTGTCTACTTTTCCTGTCATTTCTATTCCTTCAATCAGTTACTTTGAATCATCTCCACCAGCATGTCCCAGCAATAATGAACCTCACTCATCAGTAAATCTAATGTAGCCAAATGATCCATCATTTAGCTCATCTCAAAATACTGAATATGTTCCCAACTCCATATCCAATCAACTTACAAGTAACAATTCAAACTTTCCTTCCACCTTATCTCCATATCTCTCTTAAACAGCAAACACTATCACTCAACACTTACCAAATAAAAACCAAAATACTCATTCCATGATCACAAGAGGAAAGCAGGTATCTTTAAGCCAAAAGTGTATATTGCAGTGTTAATCCATAAAGAAACTGATTTTGTTAATGACGCATTGCAAAATAAAGATTGGTTTCAGGCTTTGAAAAATTAATATGATGCTTTGATGAAGAATAACACTTGGTCATTAGTTCCAAAGTCTGAAAAATCATAAGATTTTTTGTAATAAATGGGTTTACAGGATAAAATATAAACCTGATGGCAGCTTAGCTAAGTACAAAGCAAGGCTAGTGGCTAAAGGTTTTCAACAATTAGAAGGAGTGAATTAGTTTGAAACCTTTAGCCCAGTAATAAACCAGCAACAGCCAGAGTAGTTCTCAGTCTGGCAGTGATGCATTAATGGACAATTAGACAAGTAGATATCAATAATGCATTTTTGAATGGTGATTTAATTGAAGAAGTCTTTATGCAGTAACTTGAGGGATTTGTCGATCAGAACAGACCTGATTTTGTTTGTAAGTTGCACAAAGCATTATATGGACTTAAACAAGCTCCTAGAGCTTGGTTTGAAAAACTCAGAGGGTGTCTTTTGCAATGGGGTTTCAAGAACTCCAAATCAAATTCCTCTTTATTTTTAAGAAGAACCAAGTCATCAATGATTATAGTGCTGATCTATGTTGATGATATTCTTATTATTGGACCAAATTGGATTGAGTTAGAAAGCTTTATTCTGAAATTTAGTTCTATTTTTGCTTTAAAGGATCTGGGAAAGCTGTCATATTTTCTTAGGATAGAAGTGCTTTATGGTTATGACATATTTACTTATCTCAAAGAAAATATATTAAAGACTTACTTAGCAAAGTAGATATGCTGGAATGGAAAGGTGTAAATACACCTATGTGCAGTGGTAAAGATTCCAAGCTACAAAAGACAGTTGAGGGAGAAATGGGATATTTCATTGAAGATGCCACTCATTATAGAAGCATAATTGGTGGTCTTCAATATATGGTTTTAACAAGACTAGAAATTGCTTAGTCTGTCCATAAATTGAGTCAGTATGTAGCTGCCCCAACAGTCCAGCATCTTATGGCTTGCAAAAGAGTTTTGAAATATTTAAAGGAGACACAAGACTATGGGTTAAAATTCATTAAAGATGGTGAACTAAAACTCACTGCATTCACTGATGTAGACTGGGGAAGTGATTTGGATGACAAAAAATCAGTTGGTGCTTATTGTGTGTATCTTGGTAACAATTTAATTTCTTGGTCATCTAAAAAGCACACTGTAGTTGCTAAATCCTCTACTGAAAGTGAATACAAAGCACTTACATCAGCTGCCTCAGAAATCACTTGGCTAAAATCTCTCTTTCTGGATATAGGAGTATGCTGCATTAGTAAACTAGTAATCTGGTGTGATAATATAAGTGCAACCGAGCTTGCAAAGAATCCTGTTTTTCATTCAAGAACAAAACATATAGAGATTGATATTCATTTTATCAGAGACAAAATTCTGAATGGAGAGATTGATATTGGTTATGTGCCTAGTGAAGAGCAGATTGCAGATGCCTTAACTAAACCTTTATCCTTTCTTCACTTCAATTACTGAAGGGCCAAACTCATTGTTCATCCATGCCCCTTGAGTTTGAGGGGGGCTGTGAAAATAGCTCATTATGCTGAAGTGAAGAAGCAAGGCAAGTCTGTCATTAAATCACGTGTGGATAATGCCAAGTTAGTAGACCAAGTCAGCAAAGTTAGAAGCAACGATGAAAGCTTAACTGATTCTGTTATACATGCTCAGAACTAATTAAATATGATTGGATGATAATTGTTGAGTTAGTTAATAATTGTTGATACTTGTAATGTGTGTATATATAGTTTACATTCTGGATTGTTCCATTAAGAAATAACAAGTAACAAATTCAGAAAACTCCTTTCTCACAAATTTTCTTAGCTGCCAAACAGCAGCTTTACTTAGTTTTTTACATTTTTCTTTAAGGATTAAGATCAAGACTTAAGATTTTAGGATTCAAGTTTTATGTAATGTGTGTAGGCATTTAATAAATAAATAATATATATATATATAGATAATTATGATCTTCTCCTATTCTTTCTTCCTTCTTAATCTATTTTAGCTTTTAAGTTTAGTGAAAAAATGGCTTAATTGTAAATAAAGTGAAAAAAAATCAAATTTAAAATTCAATCTTAACCATTTATTTCACTATAATAAATTCAAAAAAAAAAAAGAGAGAATCTTAATCCACACACACACACACATACATACATATATATATATATATAAACAACCAAATTTTTAAGCATATTGTAGAATGCAAAGTTGATCACTAACTGAATGCATTCAAATAGTCAGAATTTCTAAACCTTTCATCTTGACTATATCTATATTCCAAGGGTAAGATTAAGTGATTTTCAAACAGTTTTATTTGATCAGCCACCTTATATTAAAGTGCAAGATCTCTTTCATATATATATATATATATATATGAACAGCTTAATTACCTTCAGCATTGCAAAAGACTGCTGCATGCAAGGCAGTCAATCCATCGGGGCCTCGATGGTCGGCTGATGGGCAGTTTTCTAATATTTCAGCTACGATTTCCACAGAGCCTTTGCCGGCTGCCATGTAAAGTGGAGTTTGTTGGCCATAAGCCAAATACGTATAATCAGGCCCTTCTTTCAGTAATATTTTCACAGTATCAAGGCTACCACTTTGCACTGCCTCGTGCAACGCTGTGTGATTTTCCTCATTTTCCATCGATAGCATCCAAATTACTGAATCAACACCGCTTTCTAGGTCTCTAAACTGTGTCTTTGCGACTTTAATCAGAACTTCCACGACGGCGGGATGCCTGCATTTGGCCGCAACATGGAGTGGAGTATCACCTTTTTCATTAACTTGTATCAGCAATGATGGACATATTTCAAGTATCCGTTCCACGAACTCCGTTGCTACCCTTTCTCCTTCTTTCTGGGATGCAATGTTGACATGAAGGACCGTATTCTTGTCGTGAGTCACTATGCTTACAAGTTCATCTTTTGCAATTTCGTTGAAGGGTTCAGTTTCGCCCTTTGCTGCAGTCCTGTACAGATCAGGATTCATGTTTGCGAATGCGATGATTTATTTGAGTAATTGTTTTGATGCGTACTAATTAATCCTGGACCTGGATATCTTTAAATACTGCAGGTTGCTGCCTGATCGATCGATATGCTTTGCTTGCCTATGACATTTGACAATTGACATTTTCCTTTTACATTTTGTCAGGCGGGCAAAGAATTAATCAAAATGACTCGAGAGCAGACAAAGCCATATTATATACCTTGACCATCCAACAATTAAATAATATGTGCGGAGATTCTTTGCCTCTATTTTATGAGAAATTCTACAGTACATTTGAGACAACCCAACCAACTACTGTATATGTGACATATGTAATTGATCAATTTAATATATCTATTATTTGCATGTAGTTTTTTAAAATAAATGAATACATGACATAATTTTATTAGCTTGTTGCATGACTGACATAGTATCTCCAATGTATTCTAAAATTATTCTATTTTATATAATCCGTCTTGCTATGGTGTTACTGATTACATATGTAACGTGAGAAGAAATTTATTAAAAGAGCGCCGCGTCTATAAATTTAGTGAGGATGAAAAATTAATGACCCTCATTTTTTCTTCTAAGTTATCTATTATACATCCCAACATTAAAGCAGTAACCCAAAAAAAAAATATACACTAATTGGGTTGGGTTGGTTCTTCAATTATTATGTAATTGTTGTTAATTTAATATAATCGGTTTATGATTGATGCCATAGTGCTACACAAAATTTAGGGTAATTTTGATTGATTAATAATATACTTGATAGTCCTACGCATTTTGGTTATTTTGATCTAAATCAAATCATAAATATTTTTTTGTTAAAATATTAAGGTTAGAATATAAACTTTAAAAAGGTGTGAGAAACTTATTTAACGAGGAACTTATAAAAAGTAACCTCTTATCTGTCTTTGAAAGTTATTATAAAAATAAAGAAACTTAACTATATAATAAAAAACTTTTAAAAAATTTATCAAACATTATATTTTTCAACGCTTATGAAATAAACCATTTATAATATTTCAAACTCAATACTAAATGGAGCCTATAATGACATACGTAGGATTGAGGATGAGGTGCAATATATGCACCATTAGATAGATTGCAAGAAAAGGATTCTAAAGATACTAACAGTGTAATCTCTGGGGGGTCTTTTACTTTTCGGACGACTTTAGCTAACGACATAGCTGTTGGTTTTAGATTTTTATTTTGTTATAATGAAATGTAAATATTTATTTAAAATTAAAAAGTAGAAAGCGTAATTACATTTTTGATCAATTATAGGGATATTAAAAGCATTTTACCCTTTTTTACCGCAACGAGACTACAAAGCGTAGTTAGGCTTATAGCTAATGGTAGAAACAAAGGGCCCGTTGGTAGGGAAACGTTATATTTTGGTATTGCGAATTACTCGGACAAAATAAAGTTAGCAATGCATATGTACAAAGGCCACGATTTCATTTGGCTCGCCAACTATTGATCCCAATAAAGTAACAGGGAATATGCCATGTATGAGTTCTGATTGTTGCATTGGGGAACACTACAACCAAAAGTAGTTTTACTGACAAGATATTTCGAGGGTCTTATTTGTTCTCGGTGATAAATACTTTTTTCAAAGACAAAAAAGAGCCATCAGTTAAGAATAAAAAATATTATTAACTTTGTTAAGGGTAATTTTCTCTCGGTTATGAACAATATTACAATAAAAAATATAACACAAGTCTGAATTACTGTTAATCTAATTTTTGTAAAATTTTGAAAGAGTAGTGCACGAAGTGCTTTTTTATGTTCTCTATAAACTTTTTTATGATAATTTAGCTCTTTATTTGAATAACAAAAAAAGGTACAATTATTTTCAAATACTAGTCAAACATAAATTAAATTAAATCATTAAAGCCCACCGCACTAGGAAAATTGTTTTACATTTTCAATAGATATATTAATAATCATGGGTTGGTTTTATTTTACTTTTTACAAATAATTTTAAATAAACATATTTTAAAAAAATTAAATAAAGCAATAACAAAAGGTCGAATTATTTTTATTAAGTTTAAAATAAAAGTCAAAAATATATTTTATACAATACATACAAACATAAATTATTCACAAAGAGCCCAACACATACGAAAAGATAATTGTATAACATAAATTAAAACACTAAAGCCCGCTACACTAAGGAAATTGCTTGACACTTCCAATAAACTTATTAATAAAAGATAAATAAACATTATCACGATTCATGGGTGGGCTTCAGTGGAGAAGTGGAGAAATTATAAATAAACATATTTAAAAAAAGGAAATTATCATTGCACCATATTTTTTTTGTCAGATGTATATCTAACCACCACAAAATTTTAACATATTCTTTGTACCACATTCGTTTTTAAACTTATATCAATCAACTACTTTTACATTAAAAATAATCATTTTACCCTTAAATAAATCAAAAGACTATTTTATTCTACATTTTTTTTAAATATATATATAATTATAAGAATACCCCTAAAATAAATAAATCAAAAAATCTAAGATGTTAATTTTTTATAATTATAATTTATTTAAAATTTATCATGTTAATGTTTTAATTTTTTTGTAATTATAATTTTATTTAATTCTTGTAATTAAATTAAGTGTAGGAGGGTTTACAAAAATTAACATGAACAGAAAAACTCCCTATAATTATTATAAATTTTCCTATAATTAAAATTAAGAAACTTCCCTGTACAAAATTAAATGAAATTATAATAACAAAAAATTAAAATGATAATTTTTAAATGAAAGGGGCGAAAATGAATAAAAATACCAATTGTTGAAATGCCTTAAGTGACATAATGAAATGGACAAAGACAGCAGAAAGTGAGAGGACCATGGCCATGGCATTTGTTATAACAAATGCTCGAAAAGATGCATTTCTAGTGAGAATTGCAGTGCCCTGGTTTGGGCTTGCTGTCTTCACTCTTGTACTACCCCGTACCGTGAATGCTGCAGTAAAGGTTATCTTGTCTCATCTTGACAACACCTGTTGGATATTGTCCACAGCCAAATCTTTAGACAACTCTTGGATTTCCCGCTGCAACATATGGATCAAATTTGCTAAATTATATAACAACAACTAAAATGAAAGTAGTAGTAATAAAAACAATAATAATTATATTACCTGGAGCTCAGGATATCCATAACGTACAATATGTTGGACACTTATATTTTGCTTGTTGACAGGCTGAACATCACCTTTACCAATCTGACGGACAATTTTATAGGAGGATCTTCCCCAGAGAGTAGCAATTTCCCTTCACATCCTTCTCACCTATAAGATTTTTAAATAACGGATCTTTCAGGTGACGTTACAACTTAGATGCATATAGACTAACTATAAGAAAGTGAAGAGCATTCCACCCTCTGTCATCAACCAGATCATATCATTCTGGACAATGGGAAATAATAGTTCCCACTAACGATGCATGCCCTTGGCTGGCTGCCGAAAGAATTGCTGTCATTTCTGATCTTTGTCAAGAATCAAAGCACCAGATTCATCAAATTCTAATAACAGTGCCGTGATGTGTTTGCGACCTAAATAAGCAGAGTGATGGTGTGGAGTCCAACCGTATTCGTCTCTTTCTCTGGTCAAACTCTTTTTACTCGCTAGTAATTGTTTTATCACATCTAAATAAATAAATAAATATACGAAGCACATCAATAATTCAATACCAAGGTAAGCTAAAATTGCTAATGCAACGAGATTAATTTGTAAGCATACAGAGGGTGCCATTGACTGATGCATGCAAGGCAGTCTTTCCATTGGGGCCTTCATGGGCGGCTGATGGGCATTTTCCTAATATTTCGGCTACCATCTTCTTAAGTCCTCTCGCGCTGCCATGTAAAGTGGAGTTTCGCCTTACCATTAGCGGAATTCAGAAAATCAGGCCCGGCCTCCATAAAAAATTTTCACAGCATCAAGATAACCACAGTGCACTGCCTCGTGCATCGCTGTGTTTTCTTCCTCATTTGTCAACCCTAGCATCCGCCTTACTGTTTCCACACCACTTTCTATCACTTTGGGCTGTTTTCGCGAATTCAATCAGAACTTCCACAACAGCAGGATGCCCGCATAAGGCCGCCACATGGAGTGGAGGGTCACCTTTGGCATTGGCTTGTACAAGTAATGATGGACAAATTTCAAATATCCGTTCCGCGAACTTTATTGATACACTATCTCCTCCTTTACCCCAGTAACCACCAGGTAATGTGAATCCTGCAGCGAAGGTAACTGTTGCTACGAGTGTAGCCACTAGCATATATCCCCATTTCATTTCTTTTAGTACTTCCTTCTCTGATTGCTCACTTTTCATTTTGCACCTGGAGAATACCATTTGTTTATTGTCCATGGCCAACATTTTTTGACAACTCTTGGATTTCTTGCTGTGATATGTTGATCATATTTGGTAAATTATATATTGAACTAAGAGAAGTTATGAAACAATTAAAAAAAAAAAAAAAGACGAATTTCAAGGGCAGGACAAAAGATACCTTTATTTTATAATGTTTAGTTACCTACAATATAGTAGGTACATATATTGAAAGAGGGAAAGTGAGTGTGTTATGCTCCACTAACATTTGATACAAATAACGTAGCATACACATGAATATCTCATAACATTCACCATATATATAACAATTAACACGACACTGTAGGTAATCATTTAACACACATAATAATTTATGATAATATTATGTCCTATGTAACACATTCTAGACAGGTAAATACCATTAGTCACCTTAAACTAATTAAGACTCTGTAAATATAAAATGAGTTAGGTGATCCACTAAAAAAAAAAAAAAAATGTATTAGGCTGTATGCCATACGCAGTTCCTGAGAAGCACAAAACACAAGAAATATACAAGTATTTGCTCTAGATATTAACTACACACAATATTACATATGACACATTTCACTATAAAACAAGCGTATGTACTTTATTGATTTTCTTTACATGTATAAGTGTCTTCATTCTATTTGTTATGTACAATGTTTGTGTGTACAAATATCAGGTACAAATACCATTTTCCTATATATAAATTTTATGATGTGCCTTATGCATGTGACTCTCGGAATTAGTACCATATATAACATGATCTTTTTAAATATAGTATCTTTTCTTTTTTTTTTTTAAGTTCATAACACTGTTAATTTATACTCACAAATGTTCCATATTGCAGTGCAATGTAATGAAAAAGTTGTTAACATTTTTTTTTAAAATGTATGACTACTGACTAATATTACTTGCAATAGATCGCCTGTATAAACAACAAGAAGCAATGAATAAAAATGCATTTACCTCGAGCTCAGGAAATCCATGAAGTTTTAAATGTTCAACACTAATATCATAATTGTTGAGGGCCTCGTAATTGCTTCTACATTTTTTGGGAGGCACAACCTCATAGGAAAAATGTCGACAGATAACAGCAAGTACTTGGAGAGGAGTATTCCCGTTTACATCCTCCTTATTTATAAGAATCTCGACGGACCGTTTTCTGAGGAGACAGTTCAATTGGAAGGCATTTGAACTGACCATAGCAAGTGAAGAAGATTCCTGCCTCATTCATCGACCTGTTCACAGCAAACTGAACAAGAGGAAATAATTTCATGCACTACCCTAATATGCCCTCTGCAGGCTGCTAAATGAAGAGGTATCATTTTCCGATCTTTGTCACCGATGTATGCAGCTGATTTATCACATTTTAATAACAGTTTTGAGGTGAATTCGCGACCACTATTTGCAGCATGATGGAGTGGAGTCCAACCTTATTCGTCTTGTACTCTAGTCAAGCTACTCTTTTTCCCAAGTAATTGCTCTATCACTCATAAAAGGAAATAATAAATAACCAACTAAATAAATTAAATTTACGAAGCAGAAGCTTTAATTTTGTTGACGGTGAAAATAATGATTTTTTTTTTTTTGGGATGACAGCTCAACAAATATATTTAGCTGACAATTTTTTGGACTCTGCGCTCAATTTAAATTTTTTTTTTTTTTTTGAAAGGGCGCTCAATTGAGTTTGTACTATTGGAACACTTGGGCCCATATTAAACAAATCTCACCGCTGATTCGTTGATCATCACAAATCCAACCGAACGTCGAATCCTATCTCATTTTATTTATATTCCCACCAAATTTCCTAAGGACATCTGCAGACTGCACTTGAGTATAACTGTGTATGTGTGTGTGTGTGTATAGTCGTTTAAGCGTACCTCTGGGGTATGTGTAGACTGCAGCATGCAAAGCAGTCTTCCCATGGGAACCTTCATGAGAAGGTCATGGGCAGTTTTGTAAAATTTCAGTTACTATCTCGACAGATCCATTTTTCGCAGCCATAAAAAGTGGGGTTTCGCTGTTGCCATTAGCAGAATAAGGAACATAAGGGTCTGCTTTGATTAAAATTTTCACATCGAAGCTTCGAAGTTGCACTGCCTTGTGCAACGGTGTGTTCTTTTCCTTATTTTTCATCTCTAGAAGCTGCCTTGCTGTGCTTACAACACCGCTTGCTAGATCTTTAGACTGTTCCTGCGCGAATGCAGTCAGAAATTCCACAATAGCAGCAAGCTCCTTTTTGGCCGCAAGATGGAGTGGAGAATCACCTTGGGCATTAACTTGAAATAGTAACGATGGACACAAATCAAGGATCCTTTCAACGAACTCGGTTGATACAATACTAATCTCTCCTTCTTCATTCTGCAGGGTCGGATGGGATGCAATTATGTTGACATGCAGGACTGTATTGTTCATGCGATCATCAGTTACTATGCTTCCAAGTTCATCTTTTGCTATTTCTTTGAAGGGTTCAATGTCACCCTTAGCTGCAGCCTCGTATAATATAGGATCCATGTCAATTTGTGAATGCGATGATATTTGAGTTTTGAGTAGCATGCATACCAGAGTACTAATCCTGGATCTTTAAATAATGCGGTCTGCGGTTTGCTGCCTGATATTTGGGAAATTTACAAAAATAGTCAAAAAAAATTTTATAAATATCCAAAATAACTATTTAAATTTTTTCTATCATACGTAGCCATATATTTATTGTATAGACTTAAATACCTTCAGATCTATAAACAAAACCAACAAATCTCATACATTCTCAACCAATAATTTTCAAAATCCAGCACACCCTAATCCCTAAAATTCACCCACTAATCATCAACTCATCAATTAGAAAGCAAAAAGTTGAGGTTAGTATTCATTTTACACAATATGTAATTTTTTATTTTTCGATTAATTAAAATTTATGAGTTATTTTAAGTAAATTCGAGCTTGAGTAAATTCAAATAATCATCAACTCATGTTCTAATTTTTTTTTAAGTACTAATTTTTTTATTTCTTAGGCTTAATGGAGTCAATTGTTCTTCAAATATGTTTTGATGGATCATAAGAGGAATTGACAGACGGTCGTGTTGAGTACAGAAATGGAAAAATTGGAGCTTTTTTAGTTCCGAAAAACTGTACGTTGATGTATTTCTTTCAAGAGTATATGAAGTTTTGCAAATAAATCCGAATGATTACAGTATTGAATTGAAGACAACTTTATAGTCGAGATGTTCTACCCAGCCCGTATGTTCAATACCAATGGATATAGTTGATGATGAAATAGTAAGAGTTTTAATACATATGAGCTCTAATTCGGTGAATGAGGGTTGCATCCCTGTTTTTGTTAGCAAATTTCCTAAAGTAAGAAATCAAGAACATGTTCAAGAAGAGAACGTCATTACACTGGCGGCTGTTGAAGGCATATGCAGTGCCAATCAATCCGGTTGCGATGTCTCTTCTTGGGAAGTTCAACACCATATCCAACAGTTGAAGGTAAATCTACCAATAGAAAAACCGCCTCCTGATCGTCGGAAGGAGTTTAGAATACCGTCTGTTGGTGAGAATGTATCAAGGAGCGCAGGCATAACAGAAAAAAATGTAAGAATCCCATTGCGACAAATCATAATTAGCGGCCTATTATCGTTGTAGCGTCTTATGTATTCAAAGAATATATTATATGATGTATTTTAAACTCTTATGTTTATTATGTATTCGACATGTTAAACTGTCTTTGTTAAAATGATTATTCATAATAAGTGTTGGAGAATTGTCAAACCCGAAATAAGATTAATCGTACTATATTTACAACTGTTCAAATATATATTTTACAACCTAATATCCATATTAAATATGTCAACGACAATCTTCTTCCTAAAGTATTGTCCATGACTACTGTCAAAATTAAATCGTACCTTGAACATTAAATATATCGTAAACATTAACATAAACACCCCACAATCACCAGTTCCTGACTGTTGTTGTGTACACTCTTAACTAGTATAAGTTTCCAAGGCTCTGCGCTCTGTAATTCTGGTCGGAGGTTATAAAATCCAACATCTTGTAGTCATCGAGGAAATATATTTTGAAGTGGCTTGAATAGTTGAGAATAAACTTTTTCGTCTCGATGTTCCTTTAATGAGTCATAAATAGAGAACCGCTTGTGTACAAAGTCTACTCGGGCTACAACCCAATGATCGCTTTGTAAGTTAATTGGAATGAAAACCTGTATACGGTAGAAATAAAACACATATCCAAAATTTTTATGTTCAAATATTTAAATATTAATGGACGTTCAATGTAAGTAATACACACCACATCAACATCCGCGAACGATTTTGATTTTGTGTCATCCCGACCATTAATGTAGTTATTTAGACTTGTGTAGTCTAATGAATCCAGATCACAGTCACCGTTATTCCACTGAGCTTTCAAGAAAACCTAATCAATCTGTATATGTGCAGCGCTGATATAAGGCATTAGGGTATTGCTGCTGTTTATTACTTATCAAACGGTAGTATTCATGGACATGCTGTAAATGACAAAGAAACCCGTTAGATTATGCAAGTACATTACAAGTAAATTAAGTAAAAATGTACTACATTTACCTCATCCCCTAGCCATCCCATTGTGTCTCTCCCCAAGAGTATGCTAAAAAATTCCTTCGAATGTCGGATGTCACGATCAACTACAATGTCACTATCAAACCACTGGTCGAACTCATGAAACAGTGTCGGATCCTTTACTCCTCTAAGTAGATTTATATCCACACTTGTCCTTTCGTCGATATGGACATCTGTTCATTCTATGGCCAGAAGACGCTTAATGTTCCTTCCTCGTTTGTAAGTTTATAAGTAAGGACTTTTAAGTACATATGACGTCCTATACTCGCGGCCAAATTTACTTATGCCAGGAGGTGCTTCCTTCAAAATTTGGACACTGTCATCATTTACGTCTTCAGATAATAAACACAATGACAGTGGGGTGTGATCATGACAATCTCGAACATCATCAGGAGCCTATTAATAGTAAAAACTTATTAAATCACAATATATTTAGAATAATAGTTAAACAACTTGTGGCAATTGAAGAAATTATAATAATATTATAATTGAATTCAATTATTAACTCACATTATGAATCCAACGAGGGATTGATATCTCATAATCCTTTACGCTTTTCCAAAATGACATATCCTTCTCCTGCATAGTCGGATTGCGTGTTTGCTTAACAATCCCCTAGTAATGAAATAATTGAAATTAGCCATCTCGCATATAAAGTAGTACACCTTAGTAAAACTTAATACTTATGACACGTGTATTGTCATTATAAAACTTGTACACTTTAGAAAAACTTATTTTTGAGGAGGAAACACCTTCCACTTCAATATGCGAGGAGTCTTATTTTTTGTCTTGTTGGCCCACTTTTCTGCTACAATACCATTAATTACTTCAAACAACCAAGCATGTAACATGTGAAAATACAAAGTTAGGAAAAAAAATAAAAATACATTGTATAGAAAAAATTCATATGTATTTGAAACGCACCTGCACCCCAGGACAAAAACCATAAATGTTATACTTCACCTCTTCAAGAGTATTACCCTGGAAAGCCTCCATTTTCTGGTTCAATGCAGTGTCCAAACTTTTATATACCGTTTTCCAGGATAAACGACCACATGAAAGACTTCTAAAGTACTAAAGATCATCAACATAGTTTAACAATAACGAATTCGGTACACGTTCATCTTTTCTACCATTAAGTACTCTATCCGCAAAGTAATATAACGCGATCTTTAGGACATCAACATCATCCATGTCATTAAATTTCAAATCTTCAAATTTTTTTATCAAATCGTTTAAGAGTAGCACCTAGGTTACCTTCAAAGTACAAATCACGCAACCTGTTATTCGCAGGAAATTTAGTTTCTTTGTGTAAGTCGTATGTACCATAGCAAAATCCCGTAACTAAACACCATTCAACGATTGATAACCGTGCTAATTGGCCACTAAATTCAAACCACAGCTGATTTTTATCAGCTTCATCACAACACACTAGTAGCGCGTTGTGAAGGATTGCACCACTAAACACGTAACTATCCATCTTTGAGAAATGGCCAAATATATCTTTCCTGAATAATCTTAATTGTTATTTCGTTAACTTCTTCTTGATAGCATCCATCACATTCCCAAATTTTGAGGTATTTTTAATATGCCCGGGGAAGTGTTTCGTTTCCAGAATCTTCATCGTGCCTGGTTTTGTGGGGATTACGACTGCAAAAAAAATCAAACTTTTAATTAGTTAATCTGATAATTAAAAAAAAATTCAAGATTTATTTTTTTTTCACATTCTGTAATATCGTGGGATAGGTGCCTGTCGCACGATATCACAGGCGCCCATCGCGCGTGACAGGTGCCTGGTTTTGTGGCCAGTACGATAAGCGTCCAACGCACGCGCGGGTGATTTTTACCTATTGCACGTGTGCTTTCTACTCCTATTGCACCTATACTCCACCTTACAATCACACCATCAACACTTTTATCTTGCAATACACCATCAACTATTTAATCTAGTCTAAGGGGCATTTTATCGAGCACCTCGCATACCACTCTTTAAACCTAAATTTCACTTAACAATCTCCAATATTTATGGCCAATCAATCCTAACCTCATCTATATGCATCCATACACTAATTTTTCACCAATCAAACTTATCAAAATAGAAAGAAATTAAAATTTACGAAGTGAAAATCACCGAAAATTACAAAATGGAGGATGATAAAAACCCGCCGGAGTTGAGTTCATTGTCAAAAATCCACCCAACAGCCGTTGATTGTTACCGGAGGGAGCCAACCGCCGTTCGGGTCACCGGAGGGAGCCAATTGCCGAGTTTGATTTTGAGAGAGATATGAACATTATGGGAAAAGAAAAGTGTAAATGGCTAAGGATGATAGAAAAAATATAATTGGTTATTTTTGATATTTGTAAAATTTTTTGGGCTATTTTTGTAAATTTCCCTTAATATTTCCACCCTGTAAGTTTTATAAACCCACCCTACTTTAAAAAAAATTATTACAACAAATTCATATTATTTTTTAAAAAAACTTCAAAAAAATTGCAGAATTAATCAATTACATCCATCTTCACTTTTTTTTACTATCAAAGGTATGTTTATTTTACTCTTATGAGGTAAAAATATCAAAATATCTAAAAATTTATTTTGACTTCAATAATTTTTATATACAAAATTTATTGTTTTCAAATTATGTATAAATACTACTTTATTACTATGATTTTTAATATTCAACTAAACTAAAAAATATATATTTATGACATGTGGGACATTAAAAATTATTAAATTTAATTAATTTAAAATATATTAGAATATAAAGCATTAAAACTCTAAATTATTAGTTATAATAATACATGTTTTTGGGCAATTTAGTCCATTTATATCATAAGTATAAAATAGTCATAATAAACTTATCTTAAAATTACCTTCAATGATCAAAATTGTTAAAACATCTAAGTCCGAAAAAAAAAGAATATATTAAAAGAAAGATTTAATTAATTAGTTGTTCAAACTTATTGTAATTATCTTGTGGATGCAGACTGTTATAAAAATAGTGAGTAGAAATACTCTCGCTTAATATCAAAAGTGTAACTAACATCACGAATTTATAATAATATCTTAAAACTTCCTTAAGATTTAATTTTACATCAACTAGTTATTTTTTCGTTAACTTCATTAGCCACTGTAAAATAATTTAAGATAAAATATTATTTTACCCTTTGAGTCTCATAAAACATTGTGTTATCTTTTTAAATAAATTTAGAGATAAAATAATATTTTCTCTTAAATTTTTTAACAATGATTAATGTAATTAAGGAAAAATAGTTAGTTCATATAAAATTTAAATTTAAATTAGTTCTAAAATATTATCAAAAATTTGTGGCAGCCAAACACACTTTTAATATTCTTAACATGGTTGAATGATAATTTTCCGAGAATTAATTAAAGTAATTAAAGTGATACCTTCAGTCACCATCCAACCATTGAATAATATGAGTAATGCTATATATCACAAATAATCATCCCAAATGATGTGGCATTTATCAATTGATTAGTAAGATAATATAATTAATTTACTTTAATTTACTAATCAATAACCAATTGATGAATGTCACATTATTTAAGATAGTTATTTGATATAAAAAATTTAAGATGTATAGTATTATTAAAATAATATATATTGAGAATCTTCAACTCTGTTTGTGAATCTTTCATTTAACTATTAGATCGAGCATCTCAAAATTACTATTGATATTTCCAAAGAGGACATTAACGTTTATTCATTCAGTTAATTAAACTTGTGTGCCCCATCGTTTTTTTTTTTTTTAACTAAATATGACTTGCGTGGGACTTTGTTTCCCCACCCTTAGCTTTGTATTTAGCAATGCCCTTGTTATGCAATACTCGGACATAATAAACTAAAGTTAGCCATGATTTATTATTGGATATACATGCTCAAAGCCACTATCATTTCATTCGGTTCACCAATTGAACTATGATCCCAATAAATTGACAGTTGCATTATTCCCCCAAGAGGAAAAGTAATCAATCATCCCCTCTTATTCTTTATCGTTCTTAAATCAGTTCTTCTTAAGTTATAAGAAAGAAGATTTTTTCCTGAGTGAAGTATCATTCTCTTATTCAATGATAAAAATTTTAATGATGTGCAATTACTTATTTAATTGTAACATCATTCAATAGAGATTTATACATTTTAATTAGCGGAAAAAGCATTAAAGTGACTCTTAATTAATACAGAAGCTATATATACCTTGATTATTCAACTAAAATAAAATATTTTTCTTGTACATTTTTATTTTATAAATATTTTCTTCTAATAAATATTTTAAAATTAAATGTAAAAAATTTATTATTTATTTTATAATAATTTTTTATTTATCATTCAAGTTTCTTATAATAATTTTTTATATTTTTATCATTTTATAATAATTTTCTTATATATTTATCATAAGAAAATATTTATAAAATAAAAAAGTACAAGAAATATATTTTATTATTAATTTTTTAATATCAAAAATATATTTATTATTTTTATTACTTAATTTTTTATTTTAATTTATATTCATGTGATTTATTTAATTTATAATAAATAAAATAAAAGTGTATTTAAAAATAAGGATAATATTGTAAATTTATACAGGAGGTTATTTGTTATTAAAAAAATAACAAAAAATAAATAGTATATATAAAATATAATAAAGAAAAAAATTGACAATCTCCCTAAATAGTATATACATAGATTCTTTGTTTATCTCCATTTGACAATTAACTACGTAACTTTTGATTCTTTTACCGAATAATGTAATTATATCACTTTTGATTCTATCTTGAAAGAATTGTAATCTAATAGATATTTCATTATGAGAAATAACGAAATAGAGCAGTCTATTATCTCAACCGGTGGTAGCATCGATGACTCATGCTATGCAGCTGTATTTTAATATTAAATTTTATGAATTCTAAAGTGAGATCATTATTATGCTACATATTAGAACATCCATGACCGATCTTACCATATCAGTATATTTGTGGGGGACTTCTACACAGGATTTTGATAATTAATTAATTATGTATTCAAAGATTCTCTGTTTATTTATTTTATTTAATAATTATTACGCTCTTCTCATAAGCCAGTTATAAACTTATAATAACATTATAGATACTTTATCTAAGTTTACACTTCATTTTCCTAGTTGTTTTGTAATAATAGAAGATTTTTTTTTTTTTTAACATCGCTTAACTTCTTATCATTGAGATAAAGATATCAAGACACACAGGTTTGCGTTTTACTTTCGTTTTCAATCTTTTCTCTCTTTTTGTTGAACGCCTAGCGTAGCCATGCAAGATTGTTTTATTACCGATAACGTCAATCAACAACGCTCCTTTTCTGCAGACTTTCACGACCGAACTACGCTTTACAGCCGAAATAATACTAATTTTCACCGATGATACATATATCACACGTTTTTCACGAGAAAACTTGACTTCAATGGACTTATCCCATTGTACTTTGCCACTTTTTAATCTTATCTTTAAAGAATTCTAGTTAAGAGAGAGAACTTCTATAGTCTGCCCCTATCACCTGATCACCTCAACTGGAGGCAGACCGACGTCTTAAATTATGTCGTTTAGTATAGCATTTATTTTTTAATATTAAAATTTTTAAATTCTAGATTCAGCAAAACCTCCTGTCGTCAATATTATTGACGTTTGGAATTCAAAGTTATAACTTAGAATGGGCCCACACCTAATATTTTCGACCTCTTCTATGCGCTCACGTGTACACCACCAATATTTATTTATTTTTTCTTTCAGGGTGAGGATAAAGCTTACACTGTACACCACCAAATTTGATTAACGCGTTTGATTTATTCAATAATTAACGATAATTTTTATCCCTTCAATGTCGGCATGAAGTTAACTTTGAACTAATTTCTATTAGGATTAGTTTCGTGAGCTGCCACCTTACGACTAGCAACAGAAAGGATAAATAGTATTAAATGAAATGCAGTAAAATAAAAAAAAAAAAATTTTATATATATAACAACAAAATAATAGATTTTGATACTTATTGAATAATTATGAATTAGTAAAACGATAATAATCTTATTGTTTATTATTTTTAAAGTATATTTTAATTAATAAATAGTAATACATGCATTAACATAAATATAAATTATATAATAAGTATATAAAAAAATATTACTGACAAACTTAGCTCATAAAGGTTAAACTTAAAAAGGATAAACAAATGTGAAGGCAAGAAAAAGTGCGTGGACTAGTAGTATTATTTGAACCATGGTTAGTTAAGAATATGGAAGCCAACTAATTCGATTGAGGTTTTATTTAAAATAAAGGTTCAATAATATTAAAATATTTAATAAATATTAATTTAATTATATATTTATATAATAAAAAAATAATTTTATTTTTATTAAAATTATTATTTATAAATTATATTTATTATATATTATTAATTTTTATTTTATAATTATAAATATTAAGAATTACAAGTCCGCTTGTTCTTTTTTCTTCAATCTTTCATCTTTTCCCGTATTTGGTGTCAACTGTCAGGTCAGGTCTAGTCATCTAACACTATTTTATTACCAAGAGCATTAATCAACCGTCATTTTTATTTGTTTATTTATTGCTAAATTATCAACATCCTTTATTTGAAAGCCACTGTTGAAGGCAGGAAGTGGCAGAGGAGAATTTTTTTAACTTTCTGTACGTAATAACTAATGGCGTTTCCTATTTTCTATCTCAGTAAAAGATTTTGATCCAATAACTGAATAAGCCCACATTGCGATAATACTAAAAAGAAAAGGGAAAGAAAAAAGATATTTTGATTTCTGAATGATCTAAATTAACTTAGAAGTCATCATGCTTTCATATCTAGTTTCATTCATAGAAGAGGGTTTGAAGTTTAGAGTTGTGTTGTTTGTGTTAAGAGAGATTACAGTGAGAAGTGTTTAAATTAAGCTTTCAAGTTGGAATTTTATACCAATGGTAAGATTTGTTTTAACTTTTAACACTAGCTATAATTGATGTTGAATTTCTTGGAAATCAAGAAGATTTGTGAGAAAATAGTATGGTAGTTCTAAGTTAAATTTCTTAGTTTATATATAATTTTAGAACCTCTACTCCCTTGATTCTCTAACCTTGCTGAGAGGGAAATAAGAATGGCCATTGTAATATTCCCTAGCAATTTGGCATGTACACATGAACTTCTGTCTTTCAACCGCTTTTACAGCAAACCGTGGTAGTTATAGAAATTGGGCCTTCATGTGCCAAAATGGATGTACAGAATTTAAAAGTTCTGGAAAATGCTTTCATGTGTTATATTATTTACATCGTGAAATACAAAGAATTATATACAAAATTTCAGTTGACTTTTAAAGATTAATAAAGGAAAGCAACTAAATGTAAAGCTGTATACTCGCTAAATTAAGAAATAAAAGAAGGAAAGTACATAAAATTAGAGAACAGAATGTTCTGTAATTGAGAGGAAAATCTGCAGTGCATCAAGGCAGTTAATTTTATTCTCCAACAGGAAATGCTAGATACGGATGACCTTCATCCTTTTTAAGACCTAGAGGAGCTTTTGATGTTGAGCAGTGGGATGACATGGTCATTATTTTGCACAGATTTGGAAAATTTTATGCTTAATCAATTTAGCATGGGGTGAGAAGCAGTGTCTTTTATCCCGACCATCAACTTTATTAAATCCCCTCCTTGACACATTTTTTGAGGCTCTCAAATATCTTTGAATGCAACAGTAGAGGCTGCCCTGCAGGGGCTGTTTTCTTGCTTTATAGCTTTCACCGAATATTCCAGCCAAAGAGATTTATATAATCCTTATTTTTTATGTGCATATATACTTGCATGAATTGGTTTGTTTTATTTGTATAGTCTTCAAGCTATGTAGTAGCCGTTCAATTAAGTGCGAGCTTGCCATCTCTACAAATTGTCACTTTATCATGGCACCACTCTGAATTATGATTGCCCATTTGAGTTCCACTACCTAAATGTTATATTATATATATTGATCCACGTAACCTGCCACTGACCACCACCACCAACTTGTTTCCCTGTGCGCTCTGTTGCTTAAAGAAAACAACAGGGGATTGTACAGAGGAGGTGCTCTTTGCTGTTGTTTCATCTCCTTCAAAATTTTCATGGGGAAGGTCTTGGAGGGGATTGTACACAAGGTGCTGAATGAAGCATGGGGGTGGGCGAATCGAGAACATATATCTTACTTTGAAGTTGTGTGTGAAGTGTGACTCCGCGATGATAAATCACAGCAAACCTAGGCCTTAAAATGGAGACGTCAGCAGTTCGAGCCCCACAATTATATTGTGGGGCGGGCGGGTAAAATTTTTATTTAGGCTTTGAATGAAGGTCAGTCTGCTTCTTCGCCTATGTGTGAGGAGTATATATCCCTCGAATATTAGTGAGGGCCTAAAATCTTGACAGTACTCCATACGAATTAATGTAAACTAGTCTCGAGTATAATCTGATTCGTAAATATGAGTTATAGTCTCATAGTATATGAGTTGTAATCCAGAGTAATAATCTCATATTTCAAAAAAAAAACATGGCGGCCCTCTGTTCCCTTGATTTTCTGACCCTGCTCAAAAATAAAAATTGCCATTACAACATTCCCAAGCAATTTGGCACGTACGCATCAAATTTCTCGACCTATGTCTGGCTGCAACTCTATTAGTGATGCAGTTAGTAGACATTTCGAAACTAGAATGCATTGGAGGTTCCATAATTGATGGTCAAGTATCCAAAAAATTTCTTCTCAATTTGAAATATGAATTTTTTTTTTGCTTGCTTTTTTTTTTTTCCAAATCAGTTTCAATCTAATCACATCGGCAAAAGATATGGCCACCATATGAAAGTGAGCGTTTTGATCACTACGTAAGTAGGTTGAGCAGAAGCTTTACCTGCTTATGCAGCGACTAATTGCGCATAATAATAGATGAGATCATCACCTATATATGTTTTTCATATTTAATATATATTACACACAAAAAATTTTCTGTGACCCCTTTTGACCGTCCAAAATACTAGTGCTTCTAGGGACAACTATATTTGTGGTTCCAAACGCGGTCACATATAGCCCCTTTTCTTGTGGATCCTTGTTGCGATAACCTTCTCAAGTTTTTGAAACTGTAGCAGGTTCGTAAAAATATTGTTGTCCTAGTTTAGCAGATATTGAAATACACAGCAGGTGTCAGCAGCTGGAATTATGTTATTTCAGGGACTTTAATTGCAAATCTGTAATTTCTTTGGTCGATGCCAGTTTTTATGCATAATGAAATTCTTAATTGACAGCGAGCAAATGGTATTTGCCTTGTGGTTTTAGATCTTTCAGTGATTTGCGGATAAATAGACCACGTATTAATGAGAGTTGTGCTAAGATGGTGGCATTCCTCTGTTCCTTGATCCTCTAACCTTGCTGGGAAATAAGAATTGCCATTATAACATTCCCCGCAATTTAGCATGTACAAACGAAATTTCTCGAGTTCTGCTGACAGCAGCTCCATTCTTCATGCAATAAGTAAACATTTCGAAACTAGAATGTGTTAGAAGTTTTATAATTGATGGTTCAGTATCCAAATCACAATTTGAAATATCCAAATATCAATTAGGAAACTAGCTAGTACATAACACACCAAACTCACAAGGACGATAGTGCAATAAATTTCAAAGTCACAACTTACGACTCAATATCATAACAGTAGGATATAATAATACTTTTACTGCAGCCATGTGTCTAATCTTCATTATCCGCTTTTGATAGAACCTTGTAAAACATGAAAATATATCACAAAGAGGAAGAAGGTTCAAGCCAATGACATAATTGACTATGACAAGCCCTAAAGAAGGTTATAACACCTTCTGTGAGTGTAGCCATTGGAATTAATTTGCAATGCTTATGCAACAACTAATTCTGCATCATAAATAGAAGATATCACTTCTTTCAAGCTCTCAGTATGTTATACAATATTGAAGCAATACACCAGATAAGATAGTGTACTAAATTTCAGTTACAACTTATAACTCCAGATCATAATAGTAGGATGACGCTAACATAATTATAGCATTAGAGAGAGGTGTACAGTAATTCTTTTTATTGCAACCATAATCTAATCTTCATATTCCTCTTTCACCGCTTCTGATATAACCTTGTAAAACATGAAAATCACCAAGAGGAAGAAGGTCAGGCCAATGATACAAGTAACAATGGCAAGCCATAAAGAAGGTGTTGCCAACATTGCATATGTGCCTGTAACAAATGCTACCATCATTGCTGCCATGGCAACTAAGGTGAAGGATAGAGCAAAGACGAATAAAAAGATGAATTTCTTGAAAAACTTAAGTGACAGAATGAAATGGACAAAGACAGCAGAAAGTGAGAGGACCATGGCTAAGGCGTCTGATATAACAAATGCTTGGAAAGCTGCGTTTTTACTGAGAATTACAGTGCCCCTGTTTGGGCCGTCATCAATATCACTCTTGTAACCACCGGGTAAGGTGAATGCAGCAGCAAATGTGACTGTTGCTATGAGTGCTGCCACTACCAAATGATATTCTGATGCTTGTTCCACACCAATGAAATCTTCATCTAAATCTTTCCAAATCGAACGATTCGGAATCTGTTTGCCTTTGTTCATTTTGACGACACCGTCTGGATATTGTCCACTGCCATCAGCTTTGGACAATTTTTGGATTTCTTGCTGCAATCATATTTGCTAAATTATAAATGTAACTAAAAGAAATTAAGTTTAAGAAAGAAAGAAAGAAAGAAAAAAAGAAAAAAAAATAAAGAAGGAAAGGGAAGGGAAAAATTGACTTGGCATTAACATCTATGCGCTGGACTATATATTTTATTAATTAACGTGCTGAAAATTAATTTCATATATGACATCAGAACCAAAAAAATATTTTATTTATACATCGTATAAGAAATGTGTATAATTAAATCCTAAATA